>JBANCX010000063.1:6243-43595 GCA_037040065.1 Dettopsomyia nigrovittata
TTCCAAAAGACTACGCCTCTGTCTTCATAAATGAGCTTTAAGAAGACAACAACCATTGCTTTGGCTTTCATCAGCACGTTTTTGGCATTAGCAGTTTTTGGAGATTGTGCCAAACTTTAAGACAGAGTGAAAAATGCAACTGAAGGTGAAGTTTTCCAAATGCGGCGCCGTAGCTACTGAAACTATCTTTAGTAACGATGCTTCACATATACATACATACATTCATACGACTACAAGTATATACAGAGAGATGCAGATGAAAAGTTTTGGCAAATGCTTATAGGAACGAAACTAGTATAATATTTTCACTCATGGCGGCTGCAGCAACTATACCGCATGAGTTAAAAGAGTTGACTGTTTTCTTAAAAAGAAGCCGAAAGTGAGCTCAGGTAGTAGTGCAGCAGCTGCAGTCTTTGGGGTTGAGTGAAGTAAACAATATTTAGACTTTTTTCTCTGTTCGAAAATAAGAAAACGTGATGCGCATAAATTGACGCAACCGTCGCAAGAGAATTTCGCTCTATACACTCGTACATAAACGCAAACGCGAACGCGGACGCGAATGTGAATGTGATTCCTTCTGAATGAACGAGCATAATCCTGGTAGTTGTACAGCTAGAGCTGAATTGGTATTGGTATTGGGGTGGAGCAAGTGACTGCTTGATCTTACCGGATTGGGCTTACTCGTGCTTATGACGGTGTGGGTGGCAGTCATTCCTCTTTGTGCGACGACATAGACGTCAGCTATTAATAAATTTTTTTCAGGCCATATTTTAAATAAATTGAACCTGCGTTTTTTCATTTCTGTTTTGTTTCTGTTTTACTCATTCTTAATTTTATGTATTTTTTATTTTTTTTATAAGCCATGTTGTAGCGCAACTGTCAGTTACCAACAGCTACCTTACGTTCAAAGTGCGTGGGCGTTTTCCAATGACCAAAAGGTCTTAAGTTTCAATGGTTTTTTTGTACTGAATTCGTACCTGCCGGCTGTTGTCATGTTGGCAACGCTTGACTGCAGGGGAAGCCGCCTAGCAAACAATAATATAATGTAACTGTACAATTGAAATTGCGAAAAAAATAACAAAAAAAACAAAAGTATCAAATAAACCGTCTATTGTTGTCCCATGAACCATTCATAAATACTATCTGAAGTTTGTAGCTAGATGAAAATGAATACGTTAGAGCTCAAGCATCCTTAAATATTAAATTTTAATTTTTCAAAAAATCAAAAGTAAAATAATATAATATAATTTGAGCAATTATATATAATACTGAATAACATAGAAAAATGTCAGAAATTGTTCTTGTCAGCTTGAATACATATGTTTTTTTTTGTAATTATCTTTCTTCTCATTGTTTTTAAACTTAATAAACTTAATTTCATAATAAAAAAAGGAACAGCAAAAAAGAGAATTTGAAAGATGTCTTTTGCACTAATAATAAATTAACTTTGGAAAGTTGAGGGCGTACTGTGGTATAGCTGTCATAATGACAGGCAAAAGTTCTCGACCAGATATAATGGCGAGAGCCTTTGTGTTAAAGTAATTGAGTTAACTTGCAAAATAAGTATAATGGAATTCAAGACATTATAGACAAACGGACAGTAAGGCTGACAAACCGAATGACAGGCAGTCAGATAAGAGCGGACAATGAAAAACGGAGCTAAAACTCTCCGATAAGCAAGCCATTTGAATGCCTCGAAATTGGAATTTTATTTAAATGGCCAAGGCGTTAAAATAGCCAACACACACAACCATATATATTTACATTAATTATCAAAAAAAAAAAAAAGAAGAAATAAAAAACAAAAATTGTTTTTTTTTTCTTTATTCGTTTTTTTTTATATATAAATAAATTAAGGAATACACCCAATTCCACGCTGCATGGACTGAGTGGTATTATTTCAACAGCAAATTAGTTGATTTGTATGCAGCTGAGCCGCATGAAAAATTAATAGAGTTGTATAACAAGTTGTGGCTGCTCAAGGGAAAAACTGGAATTGGAAAAGAAATCGACTGAGAAGACACTTCAACAAATGATAATCATGGCGTTTTATTGCCAATTCAAATTCAAATCAATGAAGGGCCACAAAATTTGGTTGTTTATGGTTGTCGTCGTCTTACAGCAAATAGCTAAATCTATAAGAGAGACATCGTTAGTATTTTCAACACATTCATAGCAAAGATAAATGAAGCAAATGAAAATCAGGCAACAGCTGCTTGGTCATTGTTCGACAGGTATATCTAACTGGGTCTAGACATAGTTAAATAATGGTGGCATAGCCAGGTAGGTAGATAGATAATATAGGTAGGTAGGTAGCTAAGAATATAATTAGTTATATTGTAACCTGTAGTTCCATCAAAATTTTTGACTTTTTCATTTTCTTTACATTTTCCATTGAAATTTAATAATAATTCCTATAAGCCATAGCTTAAATGAAATTGTTTAAATGTGCACAAAAAATCTGGATAATGCCTGGCTTCTGTAAAATTTCATCAACTTGAAGTATCTCTACATATATACATACATACATCACACCACACACACAGCGTGTGGGAGCCCTCTTGAGTTGTGCCGTTTCCAGATTCATAATTTTCGACAAACAAATCGCTTTATAATCCCTCTTTAAACATACACAGGCAGAGGCACAAGCACTGACACTGACAGACACACACTGAGCCCAGACAGTCAGAAACTTGGCTTCATTCTAATCCTCAGCTGTCAATAAGACATTAATGCTTCAGCTTCACACACAGCTCAACTACTTAGTAACTAGAGAGGCAATCGCTTGAAGGGCATCAAAATTGGGGTTGGAAAAAAGGTTGTTGTTGAGTGAAGAAACTGAACTCAACATGTTGGCGCTCGAGATTTGGTTATGTTGGTTTGGTATTGTTGTATTCTTAACCACATTCTCATACTGCTCCTGTATCCTTAAAATTATGAACGAATGATGGCTGACAGTATTCACCCAAGAGTATTCATGATTTGTAGAACTTTTAGAACTTTGTCAAGTCAAAAACAAAAAAAAAAATAAATAAATAGGATGCAGTATTTCATTAAGAAAAGTTTTCTTGATCTAACACATATAATATTTAATCGAAATAATTTTTTTTTTTTGGTTTGACAAAACAAAAAGTCATCAAAAGTTCAAGTTCAACATGTTTCTAACGAGATGTGCGCGCATAAAACTCAATATACATATATTTGAAGTTATTGAAAAAGTAGTTGATAGAAATTTCGGATAGCCACAGGCTGCCCTGACAAAAACCTGAACTGAAACTGTTCTCATAGTACAATAGTAGTTGGTGTAGCAGAAGGTGTGCGAGTCAGATGAGCTAAACCGGAGGAGAGAAAGGCAGAGCTCCAGGCTAAATATTGGTTTGGAAGACGTGAATCCATCGAAGTCCCAACTCCCAATAGAAATAAACATCAGCGTAAAATTAATGAAAATCAGTAGAGAGGAGGTAATCATAAAAATCGAAAATCAATATGTAGGCGTAAGCAGCAGCCGTAGGATCATAACCAGCAGCAGTCAATTCATACTTATTCATAGAATACATATATACATATGTACATATATACGAGTACATTCACATCCAAGCCATTGAAATATAAAATAAACAAATTTATTTTATGTTGTTGTCTGGAGCTCTTCTCGAGCTCTAGCTGGGATGAAAAGCATAATCAAAAAGCAGCAAGTGAAGTGAATGCTAACCTGGCACGAGTACAAGCATGTACATACATATATTCCCCATAGGAAAAACAACCTTTGCTTGAATAATAATCAAATATGCTTAGGACAGTTGCGAAGCATAAAAACAAGAAACGATAGCAAAAAAAGTTTGCACAAGAAACAATTAGCCAACAGTGGGCTGAATTTTGTGAATAATAGTAGGCGCGGATCGGAAAAAGCAATCAAAATAAGTTGTTTTGTTCCCAAAACACACAAACACACTCACACACAGACCATTCTCATAAATTAATTGTATGCATACCCGTATATACATACCTACTTTTATACTTTCTTATTGTTGTTTCTAGTTTGTCCTTTTTGAATTTGAAATTTATGATTTTAAATGAGCAAGAGCCAAAGCCCGCTAAAGTCTAATTTATGGCACATGCGATAGTCTCATATATCATATGGAGCTTTGTTAGTCATAAACCACTGCCCAAAACTAGCCAGAGGTCACCAAGGATAACACACAATGTCAAGTTAGGAAACGCAAAAGCCAAAGACAAACAATTTCCTATCGCAGCAAGCAGCAAGCAAAGCATTTTCCATGACATTAATGACCAAATATATGTACATACTCGTACATACATATATGTAAACTTGTCAGTTTGTATTGTACACATGCATGTCCAGTCTTACATATGTACATACGAGTATGCATACATACGCAGACATACTCTTTAATTATTGTGTTTTGTGTTTTTTTTTTGTGTGGCCAGAGTAGATATAATACTATATCTACGAGTATTATAATATCCAGTACTAATGGGTGTGTATTGATATGCCATTGTATTGCCATCGTTCGTGTGGCTAAAGAAAAGATCAAAACTAATTAGAAGTAATGGGTATGCGTGTAATAGTGGTATTTATACATATACACATATATGGAATGAAAAGAATTCTATATAATATTAGGGTTAAATTTTAGGTAAACTTTAACCAAAATCATCTTCGTTCCGCCAGCAGAAGAATTATTTAGTTAAATTTTATATAATTAAGCTTGTAAGTCAATTAAATGAATACAAATTGGTTATGAGACTGTCAACGAACATGACAATAATGAGAATAATTGTTGTTGACTTTGAATAAAGTTAAAAGCTATCGGCAATAACGGGGGAGGAAAGCAAATATAATCTGTAGATTAGGGCGTCAAGGGATCAGAGTCAGTGAATGCAGCTTAGCTTGAGCGGAAGTAAAATTAAAGCAGATGAGATTGTTTTCCACTTAAGTTGATTTTAGCGCTTCCCAATCGAGGTAAACGTTTCGCAATCGACGTTTGAGTCTGCTATTCTCAGTTCTGTTATGTTCTGTTCTGTTCTGATGGCTTCTTATTTGGTTATTTCTTCAAGTATCTCAAAGTAAATAAGAGGAATTCCCGTCCTATTCGATGCTCCATAGTCGTTACTCAGTCAGTCGAGACAAAATTGATGATAATAATCAGATGTAACGACAGTGGGTGCAATAAAGTGTGTGGGAAAGAGGGTTACACCAGCTTGATGTAGTAAAGGTAAGGTATAGATTGACAACCTTTATGTTTATTGCCAAGGATTCACGTTTATAGCTTGAGCGAGATGTACATAAGGAAATTCGATGTATTCATGTACATATGTATGTTGCAGTTGCTCGTCTAGCAGCTGTTTCAACTCAAAACAAAAAAAAAAACAACATACCTTGTGGCTGGCAACATTAAAGAGGTCGCCAAGCGATATTGCCATGGGGCGAGAAAGACCTCCCTTAAGAGTCGGAATTTCCTCGTTTTGTTTTCTCTTTTGTTTTTTTTTTTTGTTTTTTTATCAAAATCGCAAAAAATGACTCGTATTTATCTCTATTAAAGTTAGCTGCTGTTGAAATACCAAAACCCGTCATACCTCTCTCTCTCTCTTTACAGTCTCGCCCATCATTTGTATTGTTGTCATGTTACAGAGTGTGCCAAACAGCCCTATGATATGTTCTATGCGCAACCAAGTTGACAGCTGAGTGGGGAAGTTGCGGCTCAGCTTAGGCTGAGCAGCATGCTTTTTTTTGGCTAAAATGATTGATGGCCAGGTCGATGCTCTATTTTCAAATAGCAAAAACATACATATATGACGCAATTGTCAAGCAAAAGAGAATAATGGAAATGACAGCATTTATATTATATTTAATGCACGTACGACTACAAGTAGTTATCAAAAATCTAAAGTTTTATAATGCCGTAAGCAGGTATGAATAGACATTTACCAAAAAAAAAAAGAAAGAAACCCCTTTTTTCTCTCATGGAAAGCTTAAAATATTTGGGAATCTTATTTTTTACATATTTCTAACTAGCTAACAATAAATCAAAAAAAAAAACAATGCTTTTCCAAATATAATAATCATAAAGATTCTTAACATTAGCATTAATTTGTTGTCATTTTAGCAGCCGCCGACCGACGTAAGCGTCTTTTTAAGAGCTTCTTCAGTAGATATATTTGTAGTGTAGTACATGATAGGAATTAGAGGTGGGAAATGCCTGCGGTGATTCTTTCGGCACTCCGCCTATACAAAACATGTTTGAGACGCGTCGCACACGCTAATAACTCGACGTTTGACGTTGTCCAAATTAATGATAGACGAAATCATTGTAGCCAACTATGCTTTGATATACTGGTACTCGGAAAGAAATGTTGAACTACTCGTAGCAGCAGCAGCGGCAAAAGAAAGGAGAAAGGGCAACAGAGAACACTTAAGATTTTGGACAAACATTAATAAACTGTACGCTTTTAAGTGTGTGTGTGTATCTGTGTGTCTTAGGAACTGCATGCATAATTTGCTGTCCAACGGTTTCCACTAAATGTTTTCACGATTGACGAGAGATTTGAAAAGAGAGGAAAAATAGTTAAAGTCTGGCGACTACCGTTGTCTGTCTGTTGGGCTCTTTATTTCTTCTTTAGATGCTTTTTTTTGCGCCCTGGATGGCTATGAGAATAAATTTGAAATGTAGACGACATGAAAAACCTTTTATCTAAAAGTGCGCCACAGCCAGCTCGACACAATGACAGACCGATGAAACAAAAAATAGTATGTCTGTATTATAGCCAGTGCAGCTGAAAATTACACGGCTAAAAGTGGAATCAACAAACCAACCAAACAGCCACTAACCACAACAACAATAACTAAAGCAGCACCACCACCTAAAAAATAGACTAGCTCAATAATTTGTGGTTGCATTTGTATCCGAAAAGAACAAAGAAAAACAAAAAAAGAAGTCGAAAGAAAACCTATATACGCTCTTTGAAAATAAAAAACTTAGCCGTACAACAGCCGCTAATTTAGTTACTAACTCCCGCATGCCAGAGTCCATAATTGGTAACCCTCAGGTATGTATGTATGTATATACTCGTATATACCTGCGGTTAGATCTGACCCGTTGAAAAACACAGGCTGTTAGCTGTTTATATCACACGGTGAATAGAAAGAGCCGCCGCTGTTGATGATAGCTAATTAGAGAAGCGGATCGCTCTTCCGTCTCTACCTAAAAATATCTTAATATCTTAATATAACCTCACTTTAAGAGCCTGCCACTAGTTTGCAGTGTATCTTTGTTAGGTGAAAATTGCTGCACATTAAGTGCCAAACATATGTACATATAGAACATACTTATAACCAACACAAAAAAAAGAACAAACATCATTTGTAATTTTTAACCCAAATTTAATGTGTAACAGAAGTTGAAAATTTTTTATAACTTAAAAGAAATAAGTCGCAAATGGTAACTATGGTACTATAAACGAGTATAAAGGCAAAATGTTCTTTTTTTTAACAAAAATGTTCATTTTTGTCTTTTTTTTATTGAGTTTTAAGCAGTAATGACGTTCTTATCCAGAATATGGCCAATTAAACATGGCTTAATTTGTGTATTCCATTTATAATAAGTATATCGGTATGTTTATCCTACTTCAGATTAGTTTTCGATCTTCCATATACATATTTCTTGAAATAAGTGTCATTACTAACGCTTTAGTAGTCTTCTTTCCTGCTTTCCTAGCTCTTCAAGTAGATAATGTTTCTAAATTTTTTTAACATTAATTTTAAAGACAGAAAAAACGCTACATGAAGCCGCAAAGTCGCCATACAGCACATGCCAACGGCGGAATATAACCAAGCTCACGCTCAAGAGCAGAAAGCAAGGCTGGCTATCCCAAAAAAAAAGAAGGAAAACGAACCTTTGGCAAATGGTGCATGAAATTCAATACAACAGTTTTTAGTTAGAAAGGGAAGAGGTTAGTGCTTTTGGCTTTTGTTGTGCGTTTTGGTTTGCTATTCTGTTAAGTGTAAACACAAAACCACATACTACATAGCATAGCATTAAGCGTCTTGCTGCAGGATCAAATGTGTTTAAGTATATGTTCTGGAATGAATCTTAAGGATGCGTGCACACACACACACAGACAGTCAGACAGATACACATAAAATACATACGAGTATCACAAACGCATCTCGTATTCATTGAATGAGAGAGGAGGTCTAGTTGTCTGACTGGAGAGTGTGTCTTGAGTTTGTTTTGTTTTGCTTTTTTGCGCCATATATGTAGATGTGTGAAAAGGCATCAAATGGCGTAAAAACCTAAAAAAAAAAATATTCACATGTAGTATAAATGTACAAACACATACACCAATAAACTCTTACTTATTCACATAGTATAGTATGCAAAATAAAAGGGTTCGCGTTAGATGTGCGGTCTAGAGCGAAAAAATACTGGATATGTACTATTCGATGCAGAACGCAGGCGGAAAATAAAAATTCTTTTGGATTGTCACTAGTTGTTTGTATGGCACTTTTGAAGTGTTGGCAGTTGTTGTTGTTATTATTTCTTTTGTGTAACGCTGGTTTCCAACACAGAGGCTGCCTTTCAAGCCAAGTGTGCTGAGCGGAAACTAAACAAAACCAAGCAACAATAAGTCCGAGTTAGAGTTATTTTAACAGTTTACAGTCGTACTTCGGCTTTAAGATTTCAAAGATCCAGTTTTGTCATCACAAATTTCAATTTACTAAGACATTTGCTAATATCTTTAGGCAGTTTCAAACTGAGTTGTATCTAAGGCATAATCTTTTCTTTTCCATTCTATTCATATACATAATAAACTCATTGTCATCACAAAAGAGTTGCCAATAAGTTTATCTTTTGTGTGTAGATATTTTTTTTCACACTTTTATTCTGAGCACCTTAAAATACGATTATCATTTATGCCAATATGCTATGGTTATGGTTTTACTTGTTATCCTTTTGGCCACTGTGAAAAAAAAATTGCAAACTGTTGAAGATAAAGTTTAGGTCTGTGTTGGAACTGCTGCTGTATAGGAGTGACGAGAGTGAAACACGTCAGAACTTTAGCACAAGCAATAATGAAAGAATAAAAAGTTTTGAAAAAAGTTCCTGTATTAAGTCCATTTAACCCGCCATTGAACTTTACGCTCCAATGGCCACCTAATTCAACACAAAGTAAAAAGAATGAGAAAAAATCTTTGAAAAAAAAAACCAACAAAACTAACAAGTTCTTAAAAACTTGCAACCAGCAACAAAGTATCTAGGAAAAAAATGAAAATGAAATGGAAAACTTTGACTCAACAATGTTGGAAAAATTCAATAAAATAACGCTTTGGAATTTACTAAAGAACTAAAGAAAACTAAAATACTTTTTTTGTTGCCTGCTGATGCTGATGCTGTGGAGAATTGTCATGAAATTTGTAATGCCACACCCCACTATGACCGGCCACGATGACATTAAAATGTAACAATAGAAATTGGCACGAGTGTCTCCTGACAAAGAAAAACCGCAAAGGGAATAAGAAACTCAGGAAAGTTGTATAAACTTCGAGAACACAAAAGAGTTTACAAGTATTGTATTTTGAGATTTTGTATCATTTTATGAGCATTGTTGCTAGAAATAATGCAAAGGTGCATGTGCAGGTGGAATAAACTGGATTCCCGGAAAATAAATGAAATGGGTGACAACACAGTATATGGTAGAAATAATATTGTATAAAAAAAGCTCCAACGTACATATGTACATATTAATTAGCCTCTGACGCCTCTGCTAGTGTAGACCCACCAACAACAAGTTGATAAGATAAATACCAATGCTTCCACATACCTAAGACTTATCTAGAGACATCGTCAACAATCCTCGAGGACATTGCTGCAGCTGTGCTAGTGCTTTGTACAAAATTGCTAAGCTGTCAACCATCCAGAATACGACCATAGCGATGAGAAAGGGAAAAAAGCTTGCACTTCCCATCGACGCTGTGTGGAATATTTTGTTATCTATTACGATGGCTTATAGAAAACAGGGCACGAAAATATTTGCAGCCAGAATTTCACTGTAGTACATTTTTGTCTCGATATATATGTACTATATGTAGACTGATAATGAAAAAAAATATGAAACGAGAAATATTGCTAACATTATTTTGTAAATTATAAGCCATTTTATAATTAATTAGATTAAAATTCTTGATCATGGTTATAAATTAAATTGTTAAATGCTTCGTTTAGGTAAAAGAACTTTTAACTGAATTTAAAGCTTTTGCCTTTAGGCATATACATATATCTATAGTAATATATATATTTTTAATGTCCCGCTGGGTCATTGTTGTTGACGCTTTCGCTGTGCGTCAAAGGACAACCCCAAACAAAAGGCCCTAACTTAATAATGACAACGCCCACAACATAACACGCCTACAGTCCACTTTCATTTAAAGATATCTGCAGAACAGAGAGAACGACAGTTTTTTTTTTATATTTTCCTATGATTTGTGCAGAATGTTAAATGGTCCCAAAGGATCCTGTGCTATCCTCTGCTTGGAGGACGCAGCTCTGTTAACTTTTGCAAAATTTACGATTATGATTATTATAAGACCACGTATTATTTTTACTTCGAGAGTTGGCCGAAGGGCAATGTACGTACGTACATACATAAGTACATGTGGATGAAAATGGGGTTGTTGCTAGGTGTACTTCGATATTTTGACATCTGCTTCAGGAAAGAAATGCAATAAGTTTCTGTATGTACATATTTAATGTTTTATACTCTCTGAGTTTAACCATAAAGTTAGTACAACAGGAAAAAGTTTTTTTTTTACTGCCAACGGTCCTAAAATAAAAGAACTTTTACTTTTCTTAGCATCAATAGGTATAAAGAATATAAAATATTTACAAGTCACAAGGGATAAATATAATTATATTATAAAAACAAAACACCTTCTGAAGTTTATGGTACTACAGTGGGATTTGGTTGACTGTAAAAGTATTTAAAATACTATATGTTACAATATGTATACATACATACATACTTGTAGTATTTTTAGAAAATTCAAGTATTTTTATTTATTTTTTTGTAGGTAAATTTGTGTTTCTAGTTAGTTTTGAATTTCTTTCTCTATCTACGCACTGCAGTAATCACCTTTTATCAGAGTTGTGTATTTTTTTGTTGTCAATATCAATTGTTTGTTGTGCAGCACACATTTTTATATATTTATTTACGGATGACACAAGCCGCATTTCTACCTAATGAAATTAAGAGATAGAGACATACTGACAGGCCGACTGCTAAACATACATACATGCACACATACTTATATACAGACATTATAGAAAGACAACTAAAAGACAGAGAGCCCAAACAAAGTTGTCTGCTCTTGCCTGCCCTTTTGGGAGCAGCTTCGGTCGTTGCCGAATGCTTAGTACGGTCAGTTGATTGTCTATGTTTTCTTTTCTGTCTCTTTGTTGCAATAGATTCCCCTAGAGTTTTGTTTGCCCTGCGCGTTTCATGTACCGACAGACAGATCAGACAGATCTTACAGCTCAGACTCAACATCTGGTGATGTTTTTCACTGAAGTACAAAAAAAAAATATATATATATATATATAAAGATCAAAGCTGATTCAGAGGTTTTAGCACTGGCTGCTGATTCCTTTAAATCTAAGCAGCAGTTTGATCTTTGTCATTCTAGCCTACATACATAGATACAATATACTTATTAATTAACCAAATAATAGAAGTGATTTACCACCAAACCACTGGCTTATGGCTTACCTGGTTCCTTTGTATTGTTAAAGTAGTCAGGAATGTTTTCTTCGCTCGTATTTTTCTCTTTTAACAAAGTAATATATTACTATAATACTTGATATTTGAGTTGCAAGAGGATAAAAACAATTATTTCGCTGTCCGGCTAGTTTACGGGGTTGCCATTTAATTTTGTTTGTTTTTTTTTTGTACTAAATTGTCCGCATTTGTTGTTGTTGTCGACGGCGTTGGTGGTTACGGCTAGGTTACTTGCCTCGCCGGTGAGTTTGACACTTTTCAAACTTTTTTCTTTTGGAATTGTTAAACAACTTTTTACTGCACTTGGCAAGAAATACACCTGCACAAATACACACACAAACACACACTTATGCATACATCCAGTATGCGCTAATTTTTCACTTCTTGCTGCTTTGCTTGCTTGCTTTACACTTTTTGCTTGGTCCGTGGTCCGTGTTGTAAATCTTTACGCGTTGTTGTTTTTAAGAAATTCTTTTCCTCAATGGCAAAATGTTGGGACGGCAAACTCTGACGACTGATTTTATTTTGCCGGATCTGACTCTGTAAGTCGCTGAGTGGTGTGTCTTGTGTCTGTATTTCCGCACCTCGCGTTACCACACTTCAGCTCGGCTCATGGTGTAACTATGGCGCTCTGACTCTGACTCTGACTCTGTCGGTTGCTTTTCCGCAGAAACAAGCTTCCAAGCAGGTTGCAATGCAGCGGCGGTACAGGGTGCAGCGACGGGGCTGATGATGGCTAAAATCTGCAATATGTTTGTGGCATTAAATCAGTGAACCAAGACACGCAGCCCGATTTGTTTACGCGCTCAACGTTTCCAGGCAACTCAATTCGAGGTCTTCATTTCAATGCTGCAGCAATGCAAATTTACTTATACAAATTACGAGTATTACAAATTAACACTTACAGCTCAATTAAAGTGTATTTTTTTCGGCACACTCGTATATTAAACACACAATACAATGAAACAATACAAAACACAAATACTATATGTATAATTCATAAGATACATGTACGGTTTCGATGACGGATACATACTGCTCGGGGGAGAGAACGAGCACTTGAATGGCTTTTGTTTTGTTTTCGATATACATATATGTATATGTATGTTGATACTAGTTGTTGTTATTATTATTATTGTTGTACGCGTGTCGTAGTTTTGGGTACCTACCTACGACCCGAACCGGTTGTGAATTTGTAAATTTTCGTATTGTACTGTCCGGTTTTCAGTACCGCACGCCTTGAGGATTCAAAGTGAACAGAACAAGTTGCGAGTTCGATTCGCTGCTAAGTCTCTCATGTCTCTTGTATTTAGTGCTCATTGTGTACACATTTGTCGTGTACACACCATGAAAACCAAGAAACAGATACACAAGCGGATCCAACTCGAACATGTTGCAACCATTCGGGGAACGCCTGAACAAATGAAACATTGAAAAATGCATTGTATCTTTTGAGTGAAACAGCATTGAGTCAAACTTAAAAAAATTTTAAGTGAATTTTGAGTGGCGTGCAGCTAGTTCACTTGGAGTAGACATCAGACAGCAGGCAGCAACTCGGTCAGGTGCTAGAGCCGTGACCGCTTCTTTTGCTGCCGCATCTAATTGTGAATTATTGTTTTTATGTGGGTCGCCGCACTGAGAATATCTCTCTTGTTCTTAAGAAGAAAGTGAGCTGTGTAGAAGATACATTTATCGATTAGACTGATCTTAATTTCTATAATTTTTCCTTGGCGAATAAACCGAAAATTAATCTTCATATTGTTAGAAAAGGAAAAATAATTGAAATATCTATGTACATACTTCATCTCAATTAGATCTTTTGGGCGTTTACAAGAACAATAAGAAAGAATCTTTTGTTTCACTTTTTGCAATCGTATCTTCGTAGCATTCATACATAGAATCTGCGACGTTCTTGAGCAAACTGGCTGACATACACCACTAGTCAAGTTCAATGCCATTAATGGACATAAAATCGTTTCTAGCCAACCTCATCTTTTGCCGCCTCTCGACAGTTACAAGAATATGCGTCGTCGTTGTCGTGCTCCTCGTCAGCATCGACGCTTGTGTAATGCACGCCAGAGCCTTAGAATGATTTATGGGAAATGTTGATGCCCGCCGCAAACTTTGACGATGCTAAGGCTCTGAGACTGAAGCCTCAGCTAATGCTAGCGCTAAGAAGGTGGAGCGCCAAGACAAACAATTGACATTTGATGAATGCGAAGCTTGTGCATTCAAAATAGTACGTACATACATATATAAAAACGACAGTTGGACGTGGCCAAAAGACAAGGCCAACATAAATTTGACAAGTCACTGGACGCCACTGATGGACACAAGTTTGTCACAAGCGACCGGCTAATTGTTATTGATAATAGCAACGCTGCAGCCTAATTAGTCAATCTATAGGCAAAATTAAATTGGTAATCACTTCCCTTAAAAAAATTTATTTTTATTTATTTTTGAGTCAGCTTGGTTTAGCTTGTTTGAAAATCCTACAATGTATTCGTACACATAGAAGCGCAAAAAAACCTTTAACTTGAATTATGTTTCGGCATACTCATTGTCTGGAGGCTGTTGCCTTTTGCCTAGAAAATCACGGCTCTATCCTTAGCCGTAACAGCAAACAAACTCCTCTATTATTGATTTATACCTTTCAACAATTCACTGTATTTATCATGAGTGCAAGCCACATTTATCATCAATAATTCCGCGCCTGCCTTCAGAAGAATAGCAACGGCAGGAGCAGGAGCTGAAGCTAAAGTCGCCACCAGACGCAAAGTGGTAGCGAAAGCATCTACATCTATAGGCAGCTGTTAAGTTCTAACCAAAGACAGTGGTAATATATCAATAGGCCACATATTCTGTGTAAGTATAAAAGCATTATATCTTATTACAAAAACTATTTCTTTGACTTAACTTAATAAATATAATAAGCTTTAAGATTGCCTTAACTTTCACCTACAAAAATATTTTTGAATTTATTTTATAATAAAGTAAGTCCCACTGTGCTTTTGCTGCTTACTACCAACCAGGCACCCCCGTAGTGCTGCTGCTGCTGCTGGCTGTGGCATAACTGGCTGGCTAAATGTCTGGATGGTTAGCTAGAGCTACAGCTATGATCATTTTCCGTACATCATTTCTATGGTGTATTTATTGCCTCTGGTCGCAATGATCATCGCGGTCAGCTTTGGGCCACCATTTCCGTTGTTGACTGCGAAAAAGTTCAGGCCCAGCAATGATGGTAACAGACGACAAGAACTACGACTACGACTACAACGTCGGCGGTAGCAGCAGCATCGGCAGCAAAATCCATTTTGGGAAGGTGATCTGTGGGATTGTGCTAATGTCAAATCAAGCTGTGCCCCCTTGTTATTTAGCTAGGCAGCGGAGTCGAAACCCAAAAGGAAGAGGCTTCAATTGCTGCTGCTGTCGCTGAACAGCCACAAATCGACAAACCGACAACCGCCAGCAACTAAACTCCATGTTGATTTTATTGTAAATTGCATTAAAAGATTGCATATAAAGAATTTTATTTATCACCTCAGTTGTTAGGGAAAACGCTGCTGGAGTCAAAAAGTTCTTTTCAGTCCTGCTGCAGTTGCAGTTGTTGTTGTTGTTGTTGCTATTGGTTGGCAACATTTTGCCATTGCTGCCGCTGTTTGTTATTGTTTGTCTTGGCATGATCTCAAGGTCTTTCTGTGGCAATTGGTTTGATTACGTTTGCAATAGGTCTTCTTAGCCCCCATCGAAGGTCTTGTTGGGCAGCCTCCGTTTTTTATTTATTTTTTTGCTTTTCTTTTCTGCTTTTGTCAAGCTGGGATCGCACCTTTGCTTTTTTGTTTCTTTTTTTCTTTTCCTTTATTCTTTTTATAGCTGATCTTCCTAATTTGTAAAAGGCTCTTTAATGGAATTTAAGCATATTAGGTTTGTTCTTATATTTCTATACTGATTTAGTGTCGTGAATTGCCTACGATGCTCATATTATATTGAATTTGTTGTTATAATTTGTGCCTAGTTATTGTTATAAATGGATTAAAATAAATAATTTGTTTTTCACACATTTACACCATTTGTGGAATATGTTAAAAAAAAAAAAATGGAAAGATTTTATGAGGAAAATTTCATTAAAGTAGTAGTATTTTTTCCAGTCAAATTGTAAGGCTTTAAATGGGTTTTGTGAAAGCGAATTTGCAGACAAATAAATCAAGCCACCTATGTATGTTCAAAGAGTATCATCCATTGTGTCCTGTCCCGGTTGGTCATTGGGGTGCCGCCGATTGTTGATGCGAGAACCTTAAAAGTCGGTCGGTTGAGATTGAGAGGGGATCTGCTGGGCTTTGTTGTTGCTGTTGTTTTTGTCGTTGTTGTTGTCGTTGTTCTTATTATTGTAGTTGTTGTACAATGCAATTGTAAACAAGCAAAGTTATGCGAAGCAAGAGCCAAGAGGAGGACGCTGCAAGCAGGCAACATCAAAGGGCAGTACCAACCAACTACAAGGGCAGGCAACCTTTAACAAAATTTAGTAAAGATGCTCCAAGAAAGCGAGAAGATGAAGATGGAGAAAGAGTGACTGAGAGGTCACTCCGGTTGCTGATGCCCAGAGGCTGAGCAGAGCCTTAAATCTTTGCAACCGAACATGACAAAGGATGTGCAGGGTAAACCAAAAGCCAAGCAATTCGATGTGAAACGGATGCGGGCGACACGAAGGCAAACGGAGGCGACTTAAAGCGTGTAGAGGAAGGTGTTTAACAAACAGCAAAACAAACAATTGTAAAACGGCAACGACAACAACTACAACAACACCAATAACAACGGCAACACAACACAGTCGAGAGTAGGGCGTGGCCGCATTGCACGCCCACGCCCCCCAGGAACCCGGAGAAAACAACGCAACAAGAAAGCGTAGGTAGGCAATGCGGGATGAGGCGAACAACAGAGTCAACAACGTTTTTGGGGGCTACATTTTATCAGCCATAAAAGATCTGAGGCTGGAGACAAGCCACTACGAGAATAACCTACAAAAATAAATACAGCGCGCATTTTTATGCGGCAACACAAATTGAAATTCAATGCGAAACAAAAGTTTGGTCAACCTCCGTCGACCGTGGCTTAAATTGGCTTTTGCAAATAAAAAAAATAAAATAAAAGAAGTGCTATCATGTGAGAAAGAACAACAAACAAATGCAATAATGTCGGTAGAGAAACCGAAAAAGGCGCTTGGAAAATAACTGCCCAATGTACGCCCCTTGAAAATTGTTATACCAGGATCAAAACCAAAACAGATGAACAGTACCAGGCTAAGTGCCAGTGCCATTGCCATTGCAAGGGCCAGGTCCAGGTCCAATGCTGTGATAATTCGTTTGGCTTTAGCTTTGGCTTTGGGTTTGGCTTTGACCAGGCGCTCGGGGCGTGTTTTTGATTGCAGGTTGTTAACAAGTGTTGGCAGTTTAATTGACTAAAGCTACAGCAACAGTTTTGCCGGCTTATGCCACGCACATCCTGGCCATTTAGTACTTATACCGATGCTGGGTAGCTAATCCAATCAGCTGTCAACAACTGAACCCAACTGTCCTACTTAACCGCACGCATGAAACTTAACTTCCTGTTACCTACCTACACGTCAATTGTATAAATAGTTTTGTCCTCCGTGTCAGTGTCCTAGATTGCTCACTAAAAACAACAACAACAATTGGAGAGTGTTCAAATTAATAAACTCCCATCGATCGATATGAATTAATTAATTATCATGATAAGCTGTCGATTAATTGGGGATTGTAGCCACAAAAAGAAAAAAAACAAACCACACAAAACCTAATAGAAGTATTTGATAAATCTTTGTTGTTGACGGAGAAAATCGCTGATATTGATAAACTGATTGGGATACAGTCTGTGCTAGCTGTGTTATAAATTATCTTATTAGTTTTTTTTGAAACAAGACATAATACAAAACATTATTCAACAGCGACAGTAGTTCTATTCATTATAAACCATCACAGGAAATCTCGCAATAAACTCAGCGAACTCAGATGGAGCAGCCACAAACAGTTTGGAGGAACTGCGTGTGCTGGCAACAATTAATCATTATGTTTGTACGTGCGTACGTAGAAAGCAGAGCAGCAGCAGGAGACGCGACTAGTTGAAAATTTGCAAATCATAATATAAATAAAATGAAGAACATGAATGATCTGACAGTATGGCTTACTTTCAACTGTCAAAAAACGTATCCAATATTTACTGGGATATTCTTATAGGTTTAACTTTTGATCCCAGATTTCATTTTTTGAGATAGTTTAGCAAGCAACCTACATATTTGTTAAATAGTGAATGTTCAAATATATATTGAGCATTCCTTTTAACAGACACTTTATTCATTCGAAAATCAAAAAGTTTCACAAAAGTCAGGTCATAACTATAAATTTCACGCACTTGGGGCATAAAGACAATAGAAGCAATATTTTTGTTGTTGCTGCTGTTGTTGCAATGGCAAAACAACAGCAAATACTAGTTTGTAATTGAATTTGATAAAAAATAAACCCAAAAGGCAAATCTCGGCATATGGAATGCATGCGCAACAGACCTTGGAGACATTGCGTACATTTCACGACTGTCCGCTATGACCAAATATAGAAAATCGCTGCGCTGGCCTAGCCTGGCCTGGCCCCATGTACACGGACAATGAACAATACCTCTACGATACGAAAATACGCACTATTCCTAGAGCCCAGCTTGGGGCAGCTAAAGCTGTTCAATATATATGGGAGAGTTACTGAGAAAATATATTCACAAGCCTTAAAAATATTTAAATACTCTTGCGGAAAAATAAAAATTACTTCTGTGTGCATTTAGAGAGATTATAATGATGTATATTGAATTGGGATCATAGATTTTCAGTTAACCAGTTAATACTTATAGGTCTGTCCGATTGATTTCAATTATAAGTTCAGCATTTGTCAATAAATTAATTTATAATTATAGAACATTTAGTCGTCGGCGTAGTTGTTGAAAGATAATCTATTTCGCTAAGTGTTGACTTGAGCGGGGAACACAAATGAGGCCATTTTTTTGGCTGTGCCCCACGATCGTATTAGGAAAAGCCTAAAATAGTCCAAGATATGTTACCTAAGATTTCGAGCAATAGTAAAAAACCGGATCGGTCATGAATATATTATAAAATGGCAGTTTAATGATATGGATTAAAAGACAATTCAAAACTAGACAAAAAATGCAGAAGGGACAGGAATCGCAATCCCAATTGCTGCATTGGTATTAGGCTGGGTTGAATGTTCCATCTCATAATCATTCTCCCTATGTGCAGGACTGCAGACTGGACAGGCAGGCGGACAACTGGCGCATTTCTTTTGTGCAGTTTTGCACATTTATGCATTTGCAATGAACAAATTTTATGCAAAAAAAAAAACGAACAAGTTGCACAATTTACTCTTTGTAAAGTCGAACGGACTGAAGTTCGAGGCGGTCGAGCCAGTCGAAGCCCAGCAATTGTTGCTCTATAAAAGTGGCCTGAACTGTGAAAAGACTTGAGTACTGGTATTGGCATCTTGGTGGGTATGGGGGCATAATCTGAGCAGAAAACGTCGCTTGCCCGCTTGCTTGAGGTTTAGTCCTCGGGGCATGCTACATTGTCATGGGGCAGGTGCGCTGCACCGTAACAAAGACTGAAGAGGATGGCACGGTAACGCACTACATTTGAATTTCATAATTTCTTTGTTAGCCCCAATTTATGGTCACGGTTTGCTGGGCGATTTATGCTTATAATGTCCAGAGCGCTGAAAAAAATACTCAAAAGCGAATAAAATGCATATCTCCTTATTGAACAAAATAAACACAAACAAATAACTTAACTAAATTAACAATAACGATTCAAACTGAAAATTCTACCAGAGTTTACATATTTGTAAACATTTATGCAAAAGATATTATCTACAAATATATAGGTATGTATCATAATCCATGCATTAAGTTAGTAGTCTTTGTAGAAATGTTCCGCACAGGTTGATTAAAAGTTAAAAGGCAAATTTATTCGGGTTAAAGCGTCCTATTAACAGGGAATTTGGTTTGAATTGTTTTGAATTTCAGTATTCTTGTAATTTAATTAATTACTATTAAAACTATTGAAACAAGTCTTGGTCAGTTGTCCAGTGTCTGCAGAGATAGAAATAACATAGAAATTTACATTCTCACAAGACATGACATAAAATGGTCGTAGACGGTTCATAGTATGGAACAAAAATGTTGTGAATGATTCACGAAACCTCGCGGCTTTTAGTCATTATTAAAGCAGATTTTTATGTCTTAGCTTGTAAGACTGCTTCTGGCCTTTACTTAAACCCTATCCTAACGGTGGATGACATAGGAAAAGCTAGTTTTTGATTATTAATGATTGTTGGCCTAAACTCTGGCGAAAAATCAATTTTCATATTTAAGAGACTCAACTTTGCTATTCCTGTCCAAGGTTATTAGCCTAGGTGTTTTTGGCTCTTAAGCAAACCAAGTGTGCATATTAATTTCAGACGACCTAGACATGTTTGTGCAAGTATCAAAAATTCTATTACTACCTTTTTAATAAAATGCGGGAACATTGTCGCTCCATGTTGAAATACAACACTTTCGACTGTGGTTGCCTGTCCTGGCTTCGACCGTCTGGTGGATTGCAGTGGCAGCAAGGGAGCAGCGGAGAAGCTCAACAGGGAAAGGCCAAACCGCAGGCAGGCGGCAGAAGGGTTGAGGCCAAAGCTGCGACTGTGAATGTGGCTGTGTTCCTGTCGCCATAATTCAAAAAACAGCAACATTCGCACGTAAAATGTAAACGAAACCATTCGAGTGCAGCCGGTACAGCGACGTAGCTGGACAAAACAAACGACCTGGATCTGAGCTACAGCTGGACAAAGGGCAGTCACAATCGTTGTTGCCGTTGTTGCAGCTGGTCATTGAGAGAGAGAGCGAGCGAGAGCGATAGAGTTAAGCACGCATAAGAAGGAAATCCTTTGGGACCCGGTCCTTTCGAATGGACGAGTGCATGCAACATCATACATACAAGCATACACAATGCATACAAAACCTTCATTACCCCCATCTCAATATACATACATACATATTTTCGCATCAGCAGCACCGGCTCTGTGTGTTTTTAGCTCTGGTTCTGTTATCGGCCACTGTTTGCATTTTATTTTGCTTTTCGGCATTTTTCGGAGTGCCAGCAAATAATTAAAAGGGTAGACCATACAACTCTAGACGACCAGTCGTCAACCAACCGTTTATTCAAGTGCTCTACTCTCGATTAAATTTTAAGTACGAGTAGTTGTCCCTGCATTCACAAGTACAACACTTACTGAGCGAGCTCATGCCCAGGAACAGGATTAAATTGCATACCCGAATTTATGCTTTATAGATATTTTACTGGTAATTACTAGTCGAGTTGATAGAGAGTTTGTATTGTATGGCACATACATAAAGTTATCATGCAAAAATTAAATAAATTACTTTAAGCTCGCATCGACCAAATGATTATCAGAAAATAAATTTTAATTCATCGAAAATTTTATAAAAAAAGTTATCAACTTAATTTCAATAATATGAACAACTGAAACAAATAGCAAAAATATTATTCAATTAAGTCAATTTTGTGCTCAACCCGCATCCCATGCCCTGTTATCATCACTCATCATAGTGCCACAAATAAATGAAGTTATAAAATCGAATTAATGATAGACAAAAAAAAAAAACAGAAAAATATACGTGTTGCGCCTACGCAGTCAACATAGAAAACATGTAATGATAGAAAAGATACAAATAGATAATATGCGTATGGTAGATAATGAATTTAGCTTCGATTACTGGGCTATCATAAGCCCACCATCAAAAATATATATTGAAAATATCAAAAAAACGAAGCAATACAATTTGTATCAAACGTTTTTGGTATTTCCTGCACGCCAACACAGAGCCTAAAGTTCAGTTGCCAGCAATATCAAAAATGACACAAGCTATAAATTTAAATGTTTAAACAATTGATTCTCCTCACCGGAAAAGCAGCGAGAGTCACAGCGACTTTTGGCAACCCACGTCATCACAAAAGTTCACCGGGTGCTACTAATTAAGTGTAAATTTACTTTAAATCATTGTTTAATTAATAAATCTTCAGCACTGGGCACAGGGCATCGAAACCGGAATTTTGGAGCTAACACAAATGCTGACCTTTGACCTGAAAAGGTAGAAGAGTATGCAATTTCCAATAACAACAACAATCCCACTTTGATTTTGGCTCAAAGCTGCCCATTTTTGGTGCGTCTCCGATGGTCATACGGCTGGCCAGCTGTTAGACCGCTCTTGCATCGTCATTATAATGAAATGCAGTTGCTCCCGAAAAATTCAATCAACATATTTCAGCAGCACTAACGAATTTACAAAATAGGCAAGCCAAAGGATGCGCCGCCTGACGACGACTAGCAGGAGGATGATGATAATGATGATGGGACTTGTAGCTGGTAGCGGGTAACAGGCATCTTTAAATGCGAGTGTGAGTGTGAGTGGGCTTAGACTTAGGCACTCTCTGTACGCTGATTTCAGAAGAAGAAAACAAGCATATGTTCCTAAAAGACTACTAGGCAAATCTGCTGACCAGTGGCCACCAACCTTTGAGCAAATTCAACCCAACGCGTCTTCTGCAATTTGTAAACATTTCCATTTTTGGATTTTTGTTGCTGCCGGCAGTTTGAACTTCCGTCTTTAGTTTTTCAGCAAGCTCTCCTAATGGAAATGATCTGAAGCGTTGCAAAATTCACCAAAGTTTGGAAATATAATTTAAAGTTGACTATAGTGGCTGCCCCAAAGCCAACTTGAGGGATATGCATCAATTTATTGAGTCGACCAGATGCCGAAAAAACATCAGCTTCAATAATCTGGAATCATACAATTATCTATCTTTAACTGGCGAATGGTGAATATACATATATTCGACGAGCCCTTTATCACCAACCGCCGCAGCTAAGGAATCGTGGCTTTGCGTTGCAGACGAAACCAAACAACCGCCAAGGCTTAAGTGTTGTTGCAGCTGCTTAGCCAAAAGAACTAGTCAAAGATCTGAAGAGCATTGCACTTACCCAGCTTCTGAATCTGGTTGGATGTGCTAAATAGATAGCGTCCCTCCTATGGTTTTGCTTGCGATTGAAAAGCTAAAAGGAAGCTCCTTTATGTCAGAGAGCATGCCAATCCGGCAACTGGCGGCCAAGTAGTTAAAGAATTGTCATTTAATTGCCTCACATACGTGATCGAAGTATGTGAAGTAGCAAATACCCTTCCCTTTCGTTCTCTTTCCCGGTTTGTCGAGCAGCTATGTAATAAATTTAATGCGTTCGCTACTTGCAAATGTTAAATTGTTGTTCTTCTTTTTTTTGTTGTCCTCTAAAAACAGGCAACAACAATGCGTTAATAATCCAAATTCCCACATTGGCAGTACCGGCCTGTCAATTATTATTATTATTATTATTATTATTATTTTTCATTGGAAAAAGCTGATGCTTGAAAATGAAATGGCAAAAAATGCAGTTGCTAGTCTACAAGTATAGACTACAGTTGAAGTTGGAAGTTGAATCGGCCAGGCGTTCTAATGCGTTTGCCACTTACCAACACTCTTAACCCATTGTTGCCGTCTCAATCGTGATTAAATCTGTTAAAAATTGGCCTTTGTTTTGCGTTCGAATGCTACCGAAAACAAAAAACTTAAACCAACCCAAGTACACGCAAAAAGAAGTGTGCCACCAGCGAAAGGTGAAGGAATAGACTTGGTCATCGGGAGACAAACTTACCATAAAACACCGTTACATTCTTTGACTAAGAACAAAAACAATGCCTAATACCCAAAGCGAACTCTCAGGCTCTTATGCCTTTGCTTAGATGCATGCGTAGCTTAGCCAATAGGTAGGCAGGCAGCCAGTAATGTGGCGCAAATTTTCAATAGGTGGAATTGGCCGGTATTGCACTATCCAGCAAAGCTTTGTAGTAGCTCGTAGTAGCTTCGTACTAGTGATCTAATT
Organism: Dettopsomyia nigrovittata; assembly: GCA_037040065.1. Classification (NCBI taxonomy): domain Eukaryota; kingdom Metazoa; phylum Arthropoda; class Insecta; order Diptera; family Drosophilidae; genus Dettopsomyia; species Dettopsomyia nigrovittata. The sequence goes on from JBANCX010000063.1 coordinate 30,087, forward strand.
TAATATTATTGATAATATATCCTTTATGTAAGGAACAGATATTATAATTATGATAATTATAATAATAAACCATAAAACCATATTTTAAGCCATTATAAAACAAATTTTATGTTGATTAGTGCAATGAAGTGCTATAATATAGCACTGTTTCGAATCCAATTTAAGCATACACACTTCGATTCAAATGTATATCTGGCTAGCGACTGTTTTGGGCAATAGGAATTTGGCCAACTCGGTAAAGGCGACTTAAACCTAAATACGTTTTGTTTAATTAAGCCCATTCCGACAGCGATTTCACGCTGCTTGGCAACCAATTAAGTCGCCGGTGGCGCAGCTAGATTCATTTGAAAACCGAGACGAGCGCGCGATTTGCAAACTAACCAGGATATTTGCTGCCACTTGAATGTGTTTCGTGGGCTTTTCATAGCATATTTATATTCAGGCAGCTGTGTCAAGTCGGAGCAAGACCAACCTGCTGCTAGCCTGTTGGCCTTCATGCCTACCCACGAATTTTAAGGCCGGGTATGCACACTAAACTAGGAGAAGGTGTCATATTTATAATTTACAACATTAGCTCGCCATGGGGTAGACTCGCAATCTTGCTGAATTTATGCATAAAATAGATTAGGTTATATATTTTCCAGTTTCTCTGTATAGCTCTCTTCCTGTACTGATATACGTGTTAGCCCTGTATAATACATTTATGATCATGTAACATGCGTGAATTTAATTTTATCTTTTGGGTTCTTGGCCAGAAAGATATGCTACGGCAGTTATATATGTTGAATTATACATTACCAATAGCTGTTAACAAGCGCAAACTGGGATATATTGTGGCAACTTGAGAGTTTAAAAAGTTAATCACGCTGAGAACATGAAAATTCGCTTAATTGAATGTGCTCCTTATGTAATTTTTCGCAACTATTCCAAAAAATTTCAGAAATCCAAAAACCTAATCGTACCAATTGCGGTTCTTGAGTTGTCAAGCATATGCACTGCATGAACAGGTCGCACATCGACATATGTATATACGTCAGTTATATTTGGCGGCTCTAGCTCTTATCGAGGCTTTGATACACACAATCGGATGGGCAAATCGGGCATGGTTATATTGACTTCGCTGTTGTAGTTGCATATATATACATATATATGTATGTGCATACATATATCGTTTGGAGTCGCCATTTACATACATTGCCACATATAATACCTTTTTTTGTCATTTTCAATGTAAGGTTATAACGAAAAAACCTTATCGAAATAGGGAATGCGTAAAGTACATTGAATGCCCATCCCAAAATATAAGAGATTTATTTAAGTAACGCAAGGCAAGCCCGAGAAACATTTGCAAAATGAAATTGTGAAACTTAAGCTTCACCTCCGAGTGTATCTTCCATTTTAAATGACAATCACTGGGATCGGGTGTGCAGTGATAACAATGAGAAAAGAAAGAACGAAAGCCAAAAACAGCAATGGCAAAATGGCAAACAAACCCGCAAGCACATGGTCAGAGCTAAGAGTCCGCAATTACCGAATTCCGAAAAATAAAGAAATTTTCAAATAAATGAAACAAATCTTTAACAAAACTGAGAACTCAACTGGCTAGCTGCAGACCTAAACTCCAACTCTGAATGGGAACTGTAGTTGGAATTGAAGTTGGACTGTAAGGCCAGTAATTAGAGTCAAGTGAAAAAACGAAGCCAACTCTCAAAGAATAAAGAATAAGGAAGGAAAAAAGAAAATAAAATAACAAGAGTTCGAACCGAACTGTTCAGTGGAACGTCCGGCCGCTCCTCCATTTACTTAGCCTTTTTTCGCTGGAATTCATCATCATGCGAATTATCTGGTGTAGTGCAGGTTTTCGGGTTCTTTTTTGGCAATAGGTTCGGTGAGGCTTTCCATAGGCCTTTCTGTCTGGTAAATACGGCCATGCCAATTTAGTTGTCATAGCACTGGAAGAATTATCGCTTGTGGCGGGAGGTCCAACAAATATGTTGTTGTCAACTGGCCAATTGGATAGGGAAAATCTGAAGGTCGGGCACAGTGAGTTTATTATTATGATGCACAGGCACTGGCACTGACACGGGCATTGGCACAGGCTCAGACATTGGAAATGGTTATATGGGTCGATCTACCTTTGTTTAAACTGTCTTGATTGTCGAAAACTTCACTTGTCTCGAACTATATGTTTAAGTTATTTAACAGGCTAGATGCCAGGCTGTAGGTGTTGTTTTGGCCACGACACGAGGCTTCGCAAATGATTATGTTTGATGTGTAGTTAATTTGTGGTTTTTATTATTCGAACTGGGTCGATACAGAACCTCCAGAAGCGCGAAGCAGTGACGCATTAGAGGTGCGAATATACTTTTACCAGACAGATCCATTCGTTAAACCGGGTTAACAGCAAAGAGTAGCCTTAAATAGCCGTTACGCGCCATTATTGCGCCATATTTCATTAAGCGTGTATATTCCAGGACCACAGTAACCACTATTGACGATATATGTACATATGTACATATATATGTACGTTTGAGGTACAGGCATAAGACGTCTTTACGCAGGAAGGTATAATCTCTATAGGCCACATTTATTTTCATGGGTCACTGATAGTGTAGCTATCAAAACATGGGAACACTTTTAAAATCGCAATGAAAAGCGGCAAATGGGATGCATGCGCTAATAAAATGCTGATATTTTATGGCCAGGGCCCCAGCTTGAGCTCCAAACTGGGTAGACAATTTGAAGCCGAAGATGAGGACGTATCAGACCGTTGGAGGTGGCAAGTGTGAATGTGAGCGTTGCTTGTTTTGCATACTCGTATGGTGCTCGCAATGCAGCTGGCTATGCCCGAGGCGCCAGAGTTAGCTTCTTTGGCCAATGCCCACACATACCACATACAACATATACCGTCCGGAGCATTCAATCGCGCTCTGGAAATGAATTGCAGGCCATTGGGCTGCTATTCATTGCACTTCCATATCCCGAACACACGTCACTATGTTTAGGATAAGACCTAGAGTCTGCCAGACTTTAAAACTGCGCGCTTCGGGAACGCACGTGGATGCAGATACAGATGCACTGCGACCGCTTAAGTGCACATTACTCGGATCATTTGTAATGCTAATCAAAGCAGCCTCAGATTGAGTACACTATGTGAGCCTGGCCCATATCTTGAGTGGTGTGCGAAATTAACCTATATACAAGTACATACGTAGTGTAATGCTCTTGCCGCTTGACAAATCTGTACGCCTACGTTGATTTGAAATCGCAGCGGCTACAAACAAACCGATAATAAGCGATTGGGCAAGTACGAGTACATGGAATCCTGCTTCTCTACATACACAGTATATTCCCTGATCTTCGTTGGTTGCTTCAATTAGGCAGTCTGAACAGGACAGGACAGGACAGATCAGGCAACGGAGGACTTAAAGTGTGATCACTGATTAACTTTATGTACATACCTAATTCAGTGTGGGTTGGGGTTAAGCATGACGATAAAAATGTGGCATCAGTATACATATGTGAGTGCAAATAAGGAATGCGGTTCATTGTACCCATATCTGTACAGGACAATGAACTTCTAGCCACTTCTACAGTAATTATTAGAACAATGACATACTATTAATAATTATCATAATTAATTAGTGTGATTTGATTCTAAAGTGCATTTATTCAATGCTTACATTATTATTTTAACTTTTTTAAGCCATCAATATGATGCAACACATAGAAAGTAGTCTAAAATAAACATCTGGCCATCATATTACCATCTATAGAGGTATGCTATAGGAGCAAATGCGCTAAAGTATAATGTTTAACGTAGCATGGACTTGTACTTACTTCTAGTGTGAATGAAAGTACACTTTGAAGAAAAGCCGACAGAGAACCAACAGCAGCAGCTTGATCCATTGCTTCATAATTGTTTGCGGCGACTAATTTATGATCTTAATGACGTCTAATTAACACTATTTTCCACAATTGAAAGTTTTTCCATTAAAAAAAACACTTTATGGAATTACCAAGCCCAAATACAAGCCCTAGCCACAAACAACTGATTCATTCATCCATATGGGGTGCTTCTCGTTCGAGTGGTCACGTCTGCCTATAAGCAAGCACGACGGAGCAGTATGCACGGTAGGCGATGGCAGAAGTTCTTCCGATAGTGCTCACAAATCAAATGTAGCAAAACACACAAAAGCTGAGAAGCGCACACACGTACGACTAAGAGACCCAAAATCAAAGGTACCAAGAAGAGCGCTCACAAATGGACAAAAAGTCTCGGACGGTTCTTTACGCATGATTGGTTAAGGCGACAAAAAGTACGAGTAAATAGAAATTTAAAATTTACATATAGAAATAAAAAGTGTTAACCCAGACGGGTCTATTCTGTCCAACATGAGGCGGAAAAAGGTAAAGGTATTCTTCACGGGTAGACTGTTAGGTGTCCAATCGGTTGTGACGGACGATCCGATACGATCTCTGTGTCAGCGGCGTCAACAGTGGCGGCAGCGGCGCAATCGGCTCGAAGTCATGGTCACAGCTGACAACTCACTGTGCGCGCAATGATTAATCGCGCAATTGTGTGCCTAATGGCTAACGAAATGGCAGCTAACAGCAACTATGGACGGGTACATCAGCAGCTCCAGCTCCAACTACAGCTACTACAGACATAGATACACACCAACGATATCAACTTGGCTGTTCTCTAACTGTCTGACTGAAAAACCGTTCAGTGATCGCCCTCTCTACCCAATTTTAGTTTGTTTTCGTTTTTAATTGCAATACAAAGTACTGCCGGAAGCCATTTACTATAGCTGTCCCCAGAGCCCGGAAAGTTTTATATAAATCAAGCATTGATCGAACACTTTACGCTCTGATTGAAGTGCATAGCGCGTTCCGAACACGTAGGCCCTTAATAGTATACACCCAAGACAGCTATTACACATGGGGTCAACCAGTCGTTTATCTTTTAACTAACGCCCTTTCATAATCTCGAACGAAGTGGATTGTTAAATGGTTTAATTTGATACACATTTTTGGGTTCTCACAAAGCTGTGGTAGAGTGTTTTACCCTTGACTACGTCGAAAACAGTGTTGTAAAAATCGCCAATTTCTACCAGTGTTTATTCTTTATCTTCAACAGCCAAGTTGTATAAACTTATTGATTTCGGAGACTATAAGGACTAAAGATAACGAATATACATAGTATTCTATGTAATCTAAGCAGCACACTAATAATTTACTCTTTCGAAATTTCCGCTAAGCAAAACAAAAGTATTTAAATCATATGACCTTCCGAAAGATTGAATCAAAAACAAAAGGTTTTCTCATTGGTCTCATTGCATTGTCAGCGGCGCCGAAAGCGATAGTAGCAGAGCAGCGACAGACTTGTGTGTTCGTTAAAAAAAGAAGAGTCAAAATGAAATATTGTTGAAAAACATAACAGGAAGGCAACATTCTAGCAACATCTTTCACCACTTGCCAACAGTGACATCTTGTCAATTCAAGAACTATGATCAACAAAATGTTTTAAGGCTGAAATGGCATGGTGCACATCTGTCAGCATGCAGGTACGTCGACCGACATGTACTCAAGCCCAATGCTAGTCAGTCCCATAGCGCAAAACAATTTCATTCCCTTGCAGGCTGGCTAAGAGAGATCATCTCAATCGATCGCAGCAAACAGGCATCGGCAGCTCTTGACAGCATCCCGGTAGGTTCACACATAAGTAAGGCATCATTCAAGATATTATTGGAAGAGATTTAAAGGTGCACACACTCCTTCAGGAGTTGCTGTCGCTGGTGGTTTGGTGTCTATCTATTGACACACATGCTGTCACTGTTGGTCTTGTGCATCGACCGATCAGCGTTTAAAGTCAGGCCACATAGCACAGCTAGAAACATTGCAAGACGATCGTACATCTTGTCAGCACTTGTATCAAATATCAACAGGGCGACATGAATATGAGAAGGGTGCCTAAAATTGTTCTAACCTGATAAAAAGAAATAACTCTATACAATAATAATATTCGAACTGACATAAATATTAACAAATAAGATCGGTTATCTTCGTTGGTGTGTTTTCCAGCGATATTTCCTATGGCAGCCATGTGATATACTCGTAGTAGTCCGATTGGAACAGTTTCGAAATACATATGTATGTATAACTTGCAGTACCATCGGTCTAGCTCACAAACTGAAAAACTAGTTGGTATATGAACAAGCGAACACCCCCCGTATCGTCCTGATCGTCCTTTGGGCGGTCTGCCATCTTTAACAGTTGTAAATCAGCTGGTAAGCTACTAGTCACCGATTTATTTATTTTAATTACAACTTAAGACAAATGAAAAGACCCGAAGTAGAAGATAAAATATCTAGCTAACTCGTATTTGGTAGTAGAAAGAAGCTTATGCCTGACAATTGAAAGAGTTGAGACGAAAAAAAAACAAGTCATACTGAAGCAAGCACCAGATTGATACCGCTACTACCTTGGCATTCATTGCAGGCTTTACACAGATAGGATCCCACAGAGCGTGGAGCATATCATGACATTTTATTGTGTTGTCAGACGGAAAAGTACTTATTACGCATGCGAAACGGAGTCTGCCGCGGCGACAGATCTTGGCGTTGATGCTATTCTTCCATTGCAAATGTAAAAATGGGTATGATCGTTTTGTGAACTATCACGCCTATAATATATACTAGTCCTGATATGGACAATTAATTTGTGTTTTCCAAGCTGTAGTGATTTTTCCAGTTCTGAGTTTTATTATCAGTTGTATGTAGGATATTTCGTTTATATAGTTTTTCGATCAACTTCTACAGTTGAAACTAAAATTTTTAAATTTTTCTTATCTATCTGCGTTCGGAAGCTGTGTTCAGGGTATATTAAAGTTAAGGACACTCAACTACAGCGTTCTTACTTATTTTTTAGTAATTGTGGGTTTGCAAGAGAAGATCTGGAGACCAGAATATAGCGTTGTCGTTATTGTTATTTACGCAAGCGTTTGTTTTACAAATTAATATTATTTTATGATATCGCGTTTGTTTTGCTAATTGTTGCATGTGTGGCGTAGATAGCATTACAAGCCCCTCAAGCTACACGTTACTCTAAGAAAAGTGTGGTATAGTGAGAGCCAGAGAGGTAGTTGCATGAGTCTGGACATAGATACATTTACTTAGAAGTAGTCGTTCGGTAGCCTTAGCATTTTGACAGTTTTACGAGCTCGGCTCGCGTTGAAATGAATACCTGCTAGCAAAGACCGTCCCCATTTTGGTGTCCACTGAGTTGTGGCCATGTTTGTTGCTAGGAATGTGCATGCCACCCAATAGGAAGTTTCTAATAAATGCGTAGGCAACGACAATAAATTCATCCTAGATACAAATTTGTGTTTTGAACTATCTCACTCTTGTTCGTAGTTTTCCTATCGTATGTATGCATAACAATTCCACTTCAAAAGAATAGATTAGCTTGCTGCTCAGTTCATTTGGTGTAGCTGTAACACTTTATTTTCCAATTTATGGTACATATTATCAAGATATGATGATATTACATAATTAGAAATACATAACAGCTAGACAAGTCAGAACGCTCTAGTCGAGTATGCTCGATTACGAGATCGGCGTCTCTCAGCTGCAGATTGTAAAAAAAAAACTGGTAAACCTCATTTCAAATAAAACATATATTCAACAAAAATATGTTGGACCCATTATTCCTATACAATCAATGCACATACACGATAGGGTATACCGATTAGACGCGATACCCAAAAATACAATTAAACCTAAAAACCAAATTAGATGTCTTCGCCTCTCATAGATAGTCTCTGAGATTGATGCGTTCAATCAGACAAACAAACGGGCAGATGAACATGGCTATGTCGAATCAGTCACAAAACTGTTATACCCTGATTCCCATTTTCTATGTGATACGGGTATAATAAAAATTTATAGACAGCTTGGCAGTTACACGTTATTAGCCAGAACAACTGTTTAGAAAAAAATAAAAGAAAAAAAGAACATCAACAGCAATTCAGACGAGTCACTGTCTGTGTGTGCATACAAGTATTATGTATGTATTTCATAGGTATGCATGTGTATAATATAAATTTCAAGCTTTACAATTAAAGAACCTATTTACAACATAATATAAAAAAAATGGTCTATTCTGTTTTTTATGTGAGTATTCCAATCGACAGTGCATCTTTCGATATATATACATACAAATATACGTGAGGTTGTAAAGCTTTAAGCAGTAAGTACCTCAATTAAATTGATAACTTACCATCAAACATATAGCTGGCACAACAAGCTTTCCGGTAATGGTTATGACCAAAGCAAAAGTCCGTTAAAAACTCCATCGTAATATGGGAAAAGCGTTTTATTGAAATGAGCAAACGATCGAATTGTGTTCCACAATAACAACAACAGCTCTTTGGCATCATTCAATTTCGCCGAAGCTGAGCTGAGCCAACGATTGGGTCGGGTCTTTGATAGCACCGCGCCAATATTAACGAGGTGGTCAAGATTGTGCCAAAAAACGATGGGTAATTACAAGACCCAACTGTGCGTGCTTACACCATACAAACTAGGTCATATATAAGTATGTTCATATATATGAAATAAGATACATGGCTTGTGTTTTCCGTTGATGAATATGAATTTTATGGCTTGCTTTATGAGCCCACAGAGAAAATCAGCTGTAGTTCTTGATTGCACATGTCCAAAAGCAAAAAACAAAAAAAAAGTTTCAGTTTAATTTGATATAATGCTTCAACTAGCTCAATCAGTTGAAAACTTTTCTACTTACATAAATACTATAAGTATACATACATACATATGTATGAAGAAGGGCAAGGGCCAAAATACCATGGCTTGTGGCAACAGTAACAAGTTTATTATTGAAATGGAAACTTGGGGACTCGAGCCAGTTATCAGTATGTTTCTGGATTGTCTGCTTCATCTCCCGCCCACACGTTTGTAAAGTGGCTGTCATCATTTTTTTACCATGTCGATTCTTTAATTGCGATCAACATCTTTCCGAATTCAACAAGCTGACAAGCAGACAGTAGCCGCAACTGCTGTAGTTTAACAGTATCGCTAGTAAACCAAGCTACAGCTTGTTGTAACTTTGATTACGATGCAGATAAAAGCCTTTCCATGTCGCGTCAAATTTAAGTTTTTAATTAAAAAAGGCATAAACTCTCTACTCTGTTGTGTATTCACTCCTATCATTTATCTATGAGTGATAATGTCGTCAGCCGAACAAATTTTGTTAATTATTTATTTCGACGTTGACACAGGCGTCATAACTGTTTAATAGTCTTCTGGACAGCCAGACATGGACAGATTTATAAATATATAAATTTATAAACCAGCTACCACTGACTATAGAGTCATATGTTGTTTTCCTCAGGCAAATGTTTTACTTCTTATGCCGTGTCAACATTCTGAAAAAATAAATAAATAACAGAGAGAAGGTGCCGTGCAATATCCCATAAATTATATCTATTCGATCTCAGAGATTACAAAAAATCTGAGACTTTGGGCATTGCACAGAAAATCCTTTAAAAAATAATGTAAACTTTTGATTCTAATTCCAGTAATTACACCGAGTGCACAGCCCGGATAACCTTGTTTAAATAAATTAAAAGTTCTTAATTTCTGTTATATTTATTTTATTTTTTTTAATATTTAATTTAACCTGAGTGCGTTCGTGCGTTGCCCTAAATCTCTTCAATTTAAAAACGTATTAAATATATGCAGGTAAGCCAACAGAAAATTTTCCCAAAACGGAAAATAAAATATTCTGTATACTATGTATGTCTCTTATCAAATAATCAGAGACTTAGCCATTTTTTTTGTGCGGGTTTGCGAATAGATAGACCAATTTTCATTTTATGCGCCGCCATAAAAGCTGCCTGACAATTTTAGATAAATAGATAAAGATAACTTTCACAGCTTTTGAGCTTCACCATCATCGTAAGATTATTTTGCGCTTTATCTATGGCTGTTTCGTCAACGAATTTCACAATTGCCAACTAATTGCTGTCTATGCAAAATTTTAGTTGAATGAATTTAAATGTCATACGATGCTATATTCCAACAAGTCCTCATATTTGTACGTAAGATATTATTAACAAGAGTCTTAAAAATAGTTTTCTTTCCGGCTAGACAGCAAAGATGCGTTGCCCTTCGAGTCAAAAACTTTGCAACTCTAACCGGATTGAGGCTGGATAAGCATTTTGTACTAAGCATCTAACAGTCATTCAGCATTATTTGCTTTGATTTTTTTCGCATTTAGATACCTACCCCCTGAGGCGCTTATATATTTAAGAATACTAGTTTTGCATTCAATATTTAGAAGGCAATGCAATGACAATGCAATGTGAGCAAGCTTCGTTCTTCTTCGCTGGCAATTGCGATTGGAACCTGCGGTTTCGCGTGGGTTTTTAATGCAAATTGGTTATTTTTATGTAATCAAGCTGGCTGTCAAAGCTCATGTATTATAATATTAAATTGAAGGTAACTATGAAATAATTTGTACACCACCATATACCCAATATCAATGAGAATCTGGTACCCTAAATAGCAGCACTAAGCGGTCATACATATATTTAATTTATGTTATCTTGAGCATACACTTGAAAAAATGGCTTAGTTTAAAAACTCTTAAAAACTCGCAAATTGCTCTTAATTTCATTATAGTAAAAGTAACCAATATGCCTGATGTTGGGCCTATAAAATACATTTTTATTTTTTATTTTTACTGCACAACAGACCGACAGCATTTTTTAAAACAAACACTTCAATAAAATTTGAAATCGTTTCACGTTTTTAAATGCTAAGTGATTTCGGGCAAATAAACTTCACATTGGGCATTGTATGAGAAACTGTAACATCAACTGAAAATACTCGTGCGTTAAGAAAATAAAACCAAATCTTCATTTTTAAATGCTTAACAAATTTCTCAATTGATGTTCGGGCAAGCCTCCATGCATACTATGGATTGTCCTTATCATCGTGATAAGACCCCAAGATCCAAGCGGGCCATTCAGACAAGTACATATACAAATGTACATGTACATACATATGCCCATCAAAGACCTGTCGCCTTTTTTCACCGAGACTCAAATTGTAGCTGTCAGCTGGTGGTCAGGTTACGGAATACTTTGAATGCACTTGAGACATTTCTCTTGAACTTAAACGCCTGCCATGCCGCTATTAAAATATTTCAATAGGGTTTCTCACTCATTTGTTATACCTCGTACGCTTTAAACGTAAATATACAGTATAAGATCAGGAATCTGTCTAAACATATTGATCACTGAAACTATAATCTCTAAAGCTTTGTAAGTTCCAGTATTTGAAATGTCCTCTACTGTTAACGTACTACGTATGTACATAATTCGTAAAATCAAGTTTAATTTAATTTTGTGTCGACAGATACAATGAAAGCTGAGACAGTGCATGCGATCCGTCGGTCGTTTAAACTGGCTACAGGGTATCTCGTAGTTGTGCACAAGCGATTTAAGAATACTTGCTTGTTTATCATTGCTGTTCGTTCGAGTGAAACAGGGACGGGATTGAGATTGGAATTGGGAACGCAGTGCAACGTGCTGTGCGGTCGTTTGATGAGATCTATATATGACGGCTTCTATCTATTGACGTTTTGACGCGTCGTGCGTATGTTTTTAAGAAGAAAGAAGCAGTAGTTTGTTGGACAAATTAAATCTGTTATTTTCATTTTTCAATACAGACAACCAAACGTACAATGACGATAAGAAGTAGCTTCTATCTAAGTGAAACTTGTTCTCTACTTTAAGAGTTTTGTTCTCTCTGTTTTCTTCCACAAAGAAGCAAGTGCAATTTAGCGATGTGCTTTTGATTATGCCACAACGTTGCATTCCTATGCAGCACTGTAACCACACGTTGATTGGAATAAGAATCGAGTAATCGGATGATCGCAGCAGCCAGCCAACATATTCTTGTATTTATAAGGTTTCTGTCGCTTTTGTTTGGGATTGAGTTATTTTGCCTGAGTCTTCGTAGCCACAGTTTCAGAAAACTCTTCCCGTGTAACAAGTACCTTGAGGATGTTGTGTCTTTTATGTGACATGCAGAAAATTCTGTTGTTGTTCATTGAAAGGCGATACTTTCGGCACTGATTTCAAGATACGGCCTGTCTGCCTGTCACATATACAAAGCTAAAATAATGTAAATATTTTAATAAATCATAGATTGAAGTACGCTTACTCATATACATAAATACTAGTACACGACTCGGTATTTTTGCGTCCATAGTTAAATATTTTTGATTATCATAATATTGTTAGTGACTGAACAGATTTTATTAGTTTTTTAATCATACATGTACTGAAATCGTCTGAAAACCAAAAATATCGACTATAAAAACCAAGTCGTTAAAACACGGATGAAAAATAAAAAGATGTCGCCTGTCGGTAGGTAGCAAACATGAAAATTCAATAAGCATAAGAATTTTAAAATTACCATGAAATTAACAATAATATTGCATTTATTACAATGGACAGACGCTAAGGGCAACACGAGATGGTCAATTCGAACTATACTTAAAACTAAAACAGCTAGAGCACCCCGTTGATTCCGCCTGGAAGGTCCAGGTACTACATTCTAATCTGTTTCTCGTTCAAATACTCTTTCATTACGATACCTGGTAGTATTCAACAATTTTATCGATCTAAATAGGCGTAGCATATGTGTTAGGGTACACACAATTCGTTTTGATTAGACTAAGCTTTTTTCTTTTAGCTTTTTATAGTCTAATGCATTTATTTAATAAATTCACATAGCACATATAAATTATGTACAGAGTGCCGCCAGGCACGTGTATCGCAGAGTACGAGTATCTAGCACTTGGAATTGGGTCTACTTAGTAGATTGTGTTTCGGAGAGCACGCACATGGAAATTGGCAGTTGAATTGGTCGCCCAATGAATCGCTGTGTTTGCCAGAGGAAAAGGATTGTAAGCAATTTTATGATCCCGCCTGTAATAATCTATGCAATTTTATTGACACTTGTCTTTTCATGTTATTCATGCGTTTGTTTGGGTGTTTAATGCTCTGCGGGCGATCAGTACACATACATACATACATACATACACACATACATACACACATACATACATACATACATACATACATGTATGCATGTGTTGAGGTTGGTGCCCTAACGCTTCGAAAAGCTTCGACTTTCTACATAAATCTCAATCTATCAGTACTAGCTGATAAGCAACTAGTTTGCCTTTGACAGTACTAACTGACATTGGAATGCTGCAGGTTGTCCCATTTAAGTAGGTGCAAGACCCAACCCTATCTGATTATCACCTAACGTTTGACTAATGAAGCACATTGGAAAGGTTGGATATGTTTGTTACGAGTTGTATTTTATTCTTCTTTTTTATACCCCGATTCATTGAAAATGAAAAGGGGTATATTAGTTTTGTGAAGATGTATGTAACAGGCATAAGGAG
>JBANCX010000064.1:0-21406 GCA_037040065.1 Dettopsomyia nigrovittata
GTGTGTGTATTTTGTCGATATCAAACATGTTCCGTTGAAATCAAATTATGAGCATGCAACAGTGCTGAGAATTTAGCTAGATTTCGTTAGCTTGAAAGCCTAAAAAATAGATATTTTTAATTTTAATTTTAAATTAAATATTTTCAAATAAATCTCGAACAAAACTTAAATTTTTAAGGTTGATCAATTTAATTGATTTTTATCTACGCATAAAAGTATGCTATAATAAATTTCTAGTTTAGATTTAAAGCGCACAGCGCCCAACAGCCGGATATGTCAGCAAAGGCTAACTGATGTTAGTTGATAATGATGAAAAAGGAGCAGATGGGAAATGCGCCTGGGAAATGTCTTCAAAAATAATAAAAAAAAAAAAACAAAATGAATGCCAACGAAGCGACGAGCCAAAACAGAAGACAGGCACACTGAAAGAGAGTGAGAGAGAGCGACAGAAAGTAAAATAAATTATGAAAAGCATGTTTCACGCATGTGCATAAAGCAAAGAAGCAGAAGAAGAAGCCATCCATTGCTACATTGTATGTATGTGTATGTGTGTATGTGTGTGAGCAACGTAATTAATTTGATTTCATTCATTCAAGTCAAGCAAATGTAAAGCATCCACTCAGCCAAAAGCCAGTTAAATTAATTGAAAGAGCAAAGAGAAAAAAAAAAAAAAAATGATAATGTTAAAAAAGAGAGAAAAAGAAAAATATTCATAAATTTATTCGCTTAAAGCTCAGATAATTCATTGAACTTTAGATCAAAACAAAAGTTATGAACGCTCCCACCACAGAGCACACACGTCTTCACATTGATAATAAACTGCGCTCTCACAGACATGCACACGCATACACATAAACATTCTTCTCTTCAGCTGCCAGTGTGTGTGTATGTGGGGGAGAGCGCATAAACGAGGTTAAGAGCTTAATGAGAGGGCATGGGCAAGTTAGCCTGCAGTTGACACATGAATTTTTTTATGTATGTGTGTGTGTGTGTTTGTGCCTTGGCTACAAGAGTTTGCCATTACCATGCTACCACCGAAATATAGACTCCACACAGGTAAATGCGAAGGATTTTTTTCTACTTTTTAACTTAATTAGTGCAAAGAGCGGTAATATGTATGTTGCGCTTGGAAATTAACGCTTTATGTCTAATTTCTAGTTACTTTCGGTCATTTAGTAGTGTCTCATACACACTCGACAATTTTTTCTCACTAATTGACAAAATATGTTGGAAAATATTCAGTTTAAATTGTATTTACTCTCTTGGAATGTAACTACCAACTGCTAATGAGCAAATAAACTTAAAAAAAATAATACAAAAAAATATAAATAAATTATTTTTAGTACACGACGAAGCTCACCCGGCGCTCTGTTCCATCCACCTAGCTCGTAGGCGTCTCTTTTCGGCGATGAGAAGCCGGATCTTATTGCTGATCGGGATTCTATCTGCTGTTGTCTGTCGAGCAGGGCTTCGAGTAGCCTTTCTTACTGCTGCCTTAACTTGTTGAGCAAATATGTCGAGAGCATGTTTTACATTCTGCTCAGAGTTAATTCTAGTATTGAGAGGCTGTGAACGCTCCAGTTGCACTTGGAACAATTCCAAATTGGTGTGGCTGGTTATTAGACTCTCCATTTTAAACTAAACTACTCGAAGAATTTAAATAATTTTGAAGCAATTTATTGTTCTGTTGCATATTTTTAACCATGTTCTATGGAAATCATCCATTCGTAGAGTGAAAAAAGAAGAATAATAGTTGACAACATATGAGCATTACAATTCATCCAATTTCCCTAGAGTTTTGAACTAATATTTTTTTAACTCTGTATTATTTACATACTCGTTTGCTATATATTTACACAACCAGCTGGCAACTCAAGCTCAGCTCTGTGTCAATTAGTCAAAACAAGCTAACACAACCAACAACAACAGCAACAACAGCAACAACAAAAGTTATGCAGTTGGCTCTGACCCTCATTCTTGTTGTTTGTTTGTTTGTTTATTGCCACGTTGCAAGCGTCAGGGAGCGTGACAAACAACATGTAAATACAGACAACACACAGATACACTCACCAGCTGTGACTGACCATTGAAGTACACACAGATACATACACACAACATTTGTTTGACATTGTTAAACGCTTTTGGCCATTTATTTGAACTGAACTAGCTGATATACTATTTACCATTTGCTGATGACATTAATTGTTTCATTTTTGGTTTCGGTTTTTACATGCTCTCTCTCTCTCTGTGTGTGTGTGTTGTGGGCTAAAAACCTAAAGGGAAATTGGCTTAAAAGTTAAGCATAGTTAACCTTGATTTATTAACCAACTAACATCAAATAGGGAATTCGTATGCTGACTTAGTTGCTTTTAATTAAATTTTTAATTAATTATTCATAATGCAACTTGCCGCAGGTTTGTTAAAGGTTCCTTGCCACACGGTAAATTTTGATGATGAAAAGTGTGCCGCATATTTGATGTACAACGTTAAAATGGTAGCAAAAGGCAGCCAAAAAATTTATCAAAATTTTACTTAAATTTTTAACCCGAAATTCAAGTAGTTTCACTGAATTTTGAGTGATTGATTGCTGATTGACGGTAAGAGCGAGAATCTTCGTTTTTTTGCCCCAAATGGGGGGAAAAACTTAGTTCTTTCTAATATTTACATACAAATCTCTCTTTTTTGCAATATACAATTGAAAATAAGTTATTATTCAATAGACGGTGAGAGCTAAAAACTTCGTTTGAGTCCCCAAAATGGGGGAAAACCTTTTCTTTTACTAAATAAATAAACTTTTGCATACAAATCCATCAACTTTTATTAAACAATTAAAATAACTTAATTAATTAACTTTAGTTTTTGTTTTTTAATGAAAGAAACCCTGAACAATTAACTTAATTAATTTAAATGCTGAAATTGTAATGTTTTTACTGGCAGTTAATTAAACTATAAAAAAAATACTGAAAAAACCGAAATGAATTTCGAGTTCACAAGTCAATTGCAGTTGCATGCAACGCGCATTTTGTTGCACTTGAGCGCAAATAACTTGACAGACAAACAGAGCAAACATGCAACATCAACAAGTTCATTAAAACAAAAAGTTCGCTCACAAACTAACTGTAAAAAAAAGGTGCCCCAAATGCAACTCAAACGAAATGGAACCCGACCAATGTAACGCTTCACTTCAACTATTTTTGCAAACTACACAAGGTCTCGCACTCGCTCTCTGTATAGTTAAATACTCTGCTTCTCTTCCTACACACTCTCTCTCTCTCCCTCTCTTTGTTTGCATTCTCTTTTTCTGCCGTGTGCTCTGCTTGATTTAACTGTGCACACCTACACACTTAACAATAGAAAGATTGCACAAAAAAAAAAATACTGAAAAAGGCAAAAAATACTGAAATGATGCGGCTCATTTGTGTGCGGCCACAAAATGGCAGTCAAATCGCTTGAATTGAACAGACAAAAAAGTGTTGTAATAAAAGCCGACTGCTAAATACACTACAGAAGAGAGAAAAAATTAATAAAAATATAATTTTTTCACAGAAAACAGAATATAAATTAATAATAATAATAATGTTTTATGTTTTATCAAGACAATTATTAAGACCTTGAGCCCGCTAAATGAATACATTTATAAATATTTATTTATTAACTCACGCGCCTATGAAATTGAACAAATTTCATCAACTTTTAGTATAAAAAATACTCTAAAAGTAATCTTCTCAACTCAAGTATAGTCTATACTAAGCCTTAATATACCCTGACTTTTGAATGAAGCTATACGCACATACACACACACACACTCCGAGAGAGTTATTGAATATATAAGTTTGGCGTAGCGTAGTACTAGTGTCTGACGGAAGCGGAAGTGACATTGCAATTGAATTGTTCGCATTCTATGAAACAAACACACACAAACATGTTGAAACATTTCCTCTCTTTTTAACATTTATTCGCATTGTAGTATTCCTGTGTCTGCCTTACCTCCCTTTTGCAAATAACTTCTTCTACTTCATTCTCTCTCAATTCATTTCCCTTATGCTCTTCATTCTTTCCTTGTTGTTGTTGTTGCCCATTTGTGATTCATGTTCACGTTTTGTTGCACTCTCTCTCTCTCTCTCTCTCTCTGTCTCTATGGGCAGCGAAGTGTGTCGTTTTGGGTAGCGAAAGTGAAACCGCCAAAGCAGTTTAGCAATTTTTTTTCTTTGTTTCTTCTCTATAATGCACATGCATTGTTAACAACAACCACCAGCGAACCATCAGTGAACCACCATCCCGTGAGCGGACATAGGAAAGCGAGGCTCTTTTTGTAATGCCGGAAGTTTGTGGTGGGAAATTTCATTTATGCTGACACTTGACTTGGTTTCGACTGGCTATCGGTGCTTGTGCCCTTTGGGCCCTCTTTTGGCCAGTACATAACAGTTTTTGGGCTTTAATTTGCAGCAAATAAATAATGGAAACAGACGCTTTCAAGCATTCAGTTTCGATTTGTTGGCCATTGTACATACAATACGCTTATGTACTTTACCAATCGTACAAGTTCTTCTTCTTCGTTTTCACCATTTCCTTTTCGCCAGTTTTTTTTTCTTTTTTGAGCGGAAACAGGTTGACTGAGCATTGAGTAGGGCAAAGACAGATAAAAGAGAGAGAGATAGAGAGACAAAGAGGAAAAGTCGACATCAAATTCATTGAATTTCGTTGGTCGTTGGTCGTTCGTTGTCTGTTTTGTGGTTGTCTTGGCCAAGTTAGCATTGGCTTCTGACGTTTAATGTGACAATTTAATTGTTTCGTAATTGTTTGACAGAGACACACATACACGCAGAGATTTCTTTTAGCCAAAAATGGTTTAAACTGATTACAAGTAAATGCAGTTAGTACGCTCATGCACTCAATTGCCAATTTATATCTGAAAATTGATAAAAAGGTTTTTTATTTTTTAGAGCAAAAGGAAGCCAATTTAAAAGTTTAACACAAATTAAATATATTTACTAACTAAAGGTATGAATTTCGTTTAAGGCGCCGCTTAAGCTGAATAGCCAACTAAAAAGTTTATCTAAAGAATTACCAAGCACTTTAAGAAGGCATAACTCTATATAGTATATATGTAGAGCAAATTGCAAAAAGCTCCTGATTGAAGCAGACCTCCTGGCAAAAAAAAAAAAAAAAAACAAACTTTTCCTTCTGGGTCTGAGGCTCAAATGAAGTTAGCAAAACTGATTAACTCTCTCAACAGAGGCTAAGAGGCACTGTATGGGGAAGCTGCATAATTGCATTTTGCTTGAACGATGCAACGCTTGTAAGGCAATAAAAATGTCTGCCCTGCTCTATAAAATGGCGTAAATCTTTGAGCCTTTTGGCATTTTGCTTGTTGTTTAATATACAAAAATTTGTTAAATGAAATATATATTTGTTGCATTTGCATTAAGATGCAATTACATTTTATGCTATAAGCAACAGTAGCAGTAGCAACATCACAGACTTAAGTTATTTTAAGTGGTTAGATAAATCTTTTAGCTGACACGCCCTTGATTTAGTGAAAGAGAGGGCAAAACCAGCAGCTGTCAGAGCGTTTACTCTTGAGCTTTGAGCTGCTTGTCTTGTCACATTTGGATTTGGTTACTTAAGACTTGATGCAAGCCGCGCCCTTATTTTTTTCTCCTGATTTGCTACCAAACGCCCACAGCTAACAATCGTGGCTGGTTGTGCTAATTCTAGGGTTTTCGCCATGATAAATGGCAACCACAATATAAAGCTTTATACTATATATATCGCGACCCCAACATAAAAACGAAACCAAAAAACATATTCTTCATTTTTTGTGGCTGGCTTGTCACATCTGTCATTGAAATTTATGATTTTCATAAATTTTCCAACACTGACCCCTTTGGCACTTTAAATATTTAGTGAGAGAGAGCCATATTCTCTGCCAGAGATTGGCTTGCAATTTGTGTCCATTTTCTGCGTTATGAATTCAATGCAACAACATTGTGTGACATTGAAGTCAAGGTAACAACCCAGGGAGCTTGTGCAAGTGGCAAGTGGCATGTGGCAAGCACATACTATACAAGAGTTTATTCATAATACTTGATATACATACGTTAAGTTGGCCCAAGTGTGTGTTGCTCTTGGCTTTGGCATAAATCCTTGAGTGTTACGTACTTGAGCTTGACTATGAAGGAAAATATATAACTTAAATAATTAGCTAAAGTTTTATTTAATAAATTTATTAATAATAATAAATTATATTTATTAATATTAATTTATTTCTTTGCAGAATTGTTTGATCAAAGCTCAGGTAAGAGCAATTAAATGTTGATTAATTCCTTATTATAATTTATATAATATTAATTACAAGAATTTTTATATTACTATTAATAACAAGAACACAATTACTTACCTTTCACGAAACAGCTCACGTCCAGCAACAGACTAATGCCGATCACTGTTGTCCTTTTCTTTATATAGCATCTCAAGAGCAACCACATGTTGCGAAGCAATCGTTAGCAACATTGCTTATCAATATGTTCTTAATGTCAGGATTCTATATAAGCAGGAGAATAGCTGAGATCGGCATCAGTCTACAGCTAGACGTGAGCTGCTTAGCATCAAGAACAGAATACAGCTGTGCGTGTGATGTATGGGTGATATATGTCTGTGTGATGTGTGAGTAATGTATAAATGATTTATGTGTGATGTATGAATGATGTGTGAGTGATGTATGTCTGATGTAACTTTGATGTATGTGTGATGTATGAGTGATGTACGTCTGATGTATGTTTGATGTAACTTTGATGTATGTGTGATGTATGTGTGATGTATGAGTGATGTATGAGTGATGTATGACAGATGTGTGTCTGTATGTATGAGTGATGTGTGACTAATGTGTGTATGTATGTATGTATGTATGTGTGATGTTTGTTTGATGTATGTCTGATGTATCTCGCAGTCGAATAGAACGTTCTTTTGTATTTTTTTTTACCATTTTTTTTTTATTATTTTCTTTTTATTGCAGAACTATGAAACAATTTTTTATTATTCTATTTTTTTTTTTTTTTTAGGCTTTGAAATGAATTATTTGAAACTAAAAATGATGCATTATTTGATGTACATTGAACTCTATTGAACGATTGTCTCTAATTTGATGTTGTCATTCCTTGTTATTAATTATTATTATTATTGTTATCCCTGTGTGTGCTTAGGTTGAATGGATAAATGGTTCTTATTGTACTCTCTCTCTCTCTTCCCGTTTAGATATCCTTTAATTATCTTATTTTTTTTTTATCGTTGCACTCAAAAGCCATGCACTTTGAGGCGATCGGCCTTGGCAAGGCCAGCCTTAGTTAGCCACTGACATATGTTCTCACGTTGATCGCCCTGCAATTGTAGGACTTCACCGTATTCGGAATGCTCAATGACAGTGCCGTTGCATGCGAATTCCTTTTTGCACGATCGCACAATTTTCTTTAAATCGTATTCAGTTGATAGTCCTTGAACAGTTGTTAATGTTTTGCGTCCGTTGCGCTGCTGTATACGTATGTGTACAAGTCCGTCTTGGATGTCATCATCGGGTCCCTTGATGGCATCCGCGAATGGATCGCGTGAGTTGAGATTCTGTATGGACATACGAAGAGCTGTGCAGAGTTAAAACACTGCAATTGATGCCAAAGAAACGAAAATAAACGAAATAATAATAAAAAGATATATTTTGTTCTAAAATAAAAACCAGAGATTGAGATCTAAAAAAAAAAAAGAGTTTTTCGGATAAATTTTTTTGTTTTTTTTTGTTTTTTTGGTTATTTCTGAACGATAGAATTTTTATTCTTTTTTTTTTTAGTTTTGCCTGATTTTATTATTAATAGAATTTTTAAGACTATTGTTTTATCTGTATGACAACCAAAATAATTTACAGGGACCACTGAACAACAATCGAGATTATTTTCTAAACCTGCTATGATATTTTCATCACTTACTTTAAAACATTATTCTGACATTTTAGACTTGAGCGTCTTATCAAAGTGTTTTTAAGTTATTTGAAAAGATTAAACAATTTTCTTTTCGAGTCGTTTAGTGTTAATAAGCTGACTAGATTACTCGCTCAATAAAATGCAATTATTGTTCAATTTATGAAATTGAAACCGAAATTTCTTTTCTTTTCTTTTTATATGTGTATAAAATGGTTAATAAAATTCAATAAGTGAACTGGTACTTGGTTCCTTGTGTACAAATTGAATTTGGGGTAGAAAAAATAAATTCGTTGCCTGCTTTTAAGCGCTGTTGCGTAAAAATATGTTTTTGCTTGATTAATTTTTTTGTGGTTATAAAAAGCAAATCATAACGCACAACAAGAGGCCTCAAAAGTAACAGAAGTAGCAAAAAAAAAAAACTGGAAAAAGTAAATGGAAAAAAACAAAAAAGGAAAAGGTAGCAAAGCAAGCAAAAAAAATCAAATTAGAAAATTTGCATTTAGTGTGTGAGTGAGTGAGTGCGCACAAATGTAGGCAACAAAAAGTTTTTTTTTGCCAAATCACACACACACACACAGTTGCACAGCTGCTGATTTTTGTTTTGTATATATTTATTTTCTTTTCGAAACTAAATTAAAAAGTTTTTCTCCTTTTTTTTTGGGTCTAAAATATCGACATCTGATTATAATGAGCTTGTCATGTTGCCTGATGAAGTTTTATAAGCTAAGAATGTTTTTTTTTATTTTTAGTTGGCTAATACAGCTGGCCAATACAATTTGACGCAATTTGTCAAACAGAACTGCACAAAATATTTGCATTTAAATGTTCAAACAGAGTTTTAATTGCCTTATATCATGGCCAAAAGGCAACAGACTATCTACTGTACAAGCATATATATCATATATGTATGTATCATGCCCCAAATGGGTAACATAAAGTTTTCCAACAGAAAATATGATGAATGCGCCGCGAAATGTCTGCAAATAATGAAAAATTACAGTGTACACTACTAAACTAACTAAAAACTCTCTCACACACACACACACGCAGACAGAGTCTCTCACTCGCATTAATATACAAACAAATGTGCGCAGTGCTGCATACTTTTGGGCGCTGTTAAATATAAAATTCTATGAATTTGTACGTACATCATTTGAAAATCGTAAAACTTGTTGTAAAAAGTGTTGGCTTGTTTAGTTCAAACACACACACACAGAGCTGTCATAAACAGACACACAGAAAGGTAAGTGCTGTATGTATGTGTGTGTGTGTTGAGTTTTATTTTATTTTTTATGATTTTCATTTGTATTTTTGTATTAAGTAAAAAAGCGCATACACTTTTTTATATAAATATAATTATAATTTGCTGCTCAAATGCTGATGAGCATAAGGCACTTCTATATAATGATGATGATGATGATGATGAGCGTTCATAATCAGCATAAAGTTGATGAGCTGATGAGCAACTGTTGAAAAGCTGTTTTACGCAGTTGCAATTTGCTTTTCTTTTCTTTGGGCTTGACTGGTTTATATGTGTTTAAGCCAAGTTTATGACTTTTTTGGCAAATTGTATACAAAGCATTTTAGATATATATGAGCCATGTGTATAAAAATTTTTAATAATATTTTATCACTTATGCAAATTAAATAAAAAAACAAACATTTTATGGCTATTTAAATAAGTTATTTAAAAACAAAAGATATAAAAAAGCTTTTAATTAAGTTTTTAACGCTTAAATCCGCATAAAAATATCAAATAAAATATTTAATTTAATTTATTAAATTTAAATACAAAATTTTGTATTATTTTCAAGCTAAATCTCAGCGCTTACATTAATTTAATTGAAATTTAAGTCAACAACTAAATCAAGCTTAAAGTTAATATGCTAAGCCAATAATTCCCAATTAGTTCAAGTTAAAGTTCTAACTAATTCGTCGTGTTAAAAGCTTTCATTCAATTTATGTCAAACTTATGAATTGCAAAGAAAGCTTCCAAACGTCAAATAGTTGATGCGATACACAAATAGATGCTGTGTCTGTGTGTGTGGGAGAGATATTTGCTCGAGATGACATAATCAATAAGTGAGGTTAAACTGAACATTGACATGTGATAAACGGCGTTTGTATGATGTGAGCGACTAATGAACGTCGCACGGACATCCGTCGCCTTGCGGGGAGCTGTCAAAATACGTCAGTTAGTCCGTCCATTCATAAAAATACAACAAAAGCATTTTTATTGTAATCCACAAATGTCAAAACATTGCAAAACGTTTATTTTGGCTTAGAAGCGTTGAGATTCCTGGCTAAAATGGTGACCTGGTATACATATCGCATAGCATGTAAGCGAGCAATTGAATATTCTACGTGTATGTATGGATGTATGGATATTTGGATGTTTATGTCCATATAAACAACCGTGTGCAGCTCTTTTTTATCGCATGACACGCAGTTGTGTTGCTACAAAAAAAAAAAGAAGAAAATTGATTTTACTATCACAGGAAAACTTTGCTTCAAATGACATACTAAACCATAAACCAGCTACGCTGAGAGAGTACTAAGAATGATGAAAAAGAGTGAAGAAGAAAAAAGAAAAGGTTTAAGGGTTCT
Source organism: Dettopsomyia nigrovittata (assembly GCA_037040065.1). Taxonomy (NCBI): domain Eukaryota; kingdom Metazoa; phylum Arthropoda; class Insecta; order Diptera; family Drosophilidae; genus Dettopsomyia; species Dettopsomyia nigrovittata. The sequence goes on from JBANCX010000064.1 coordinate 10,575, forward strand.
ACAAATTGATTTTCCATTGATAAATAGTTGACAGTTTTCATTTTTATGTTGTCTGTGTTACCACACCGGGGACACAGGTTAAATACTAGTTGAAGACACATTAAAAAACAATTTCCTTGAAAATCATTTTTAAAGTAAAAGGGTTCGCTTAATGTTAAAGCGTGCACGGTTAGAAAAAATGACACGGAACAATTTTTAAATTTATTTTTTCAAATCAAATGTATTCCAAAAGAAGCTTTAACTAGTTCAACTTTAAGCTGAAGATTTGTGTTTTCTTAACTGGCCAACAACATTGTCGCAGTGCTCATAAACGCCCTGAAGTATACCCCAAAAAAAAAAGAAAGAAGATATATTAATAAAAGATGAGCGACATTAGTGCTACTCCCGCTGCGGGGGCGTCAACTGCTGTTGCCGCTGCTGCTGCTGCTGCTTCTTTTTGCTTTATGTTTGCAAATGTTGAACCCAAAACCGTAAAAATACCAAAGAAAAGGGAAAGTAACGTAGAAAAAACACAATTTTTTGTATTTTTTTGTTTACTACTTCCTTTCCCAGCAAGCCAAGCTGCCTTGAGCATTTTGTTGACCTTTTTTGTTAGCCAAGAATGAAAAAAAAGAGCTCTTCTGGCTTTAAAACAGACGCCTTAGATTTGTAACACTTTTTTTTTGGGGACTAGACAACAACAAAAAAAGACTCGGAAAGGAGTTGAAAGAAGCAGACACTGTTTTTAGCTTTGCGGGGCCAAGCAGCGCATACGCAGTGTTAGCCATCAAATGTTGGCCCCTAACACAATTTGTCACACACATATGAAATATAAATAATATACAATAGAAACAGAGAGAGAGAGAGAGAGATAAAGAGAGAGTCATGTTTTGTTGGCCCTATTTCACATATCTAGTTTGTTGGCCTCTATTTGATTAATAAATTGTTTACAAAAGCCAGTCAGCGAGCGCGCGCGTCTGAGCAATGACCTAAACTTACTGAATTGTGGCTAATAAAATATGAAAAAAAAGAAAGTTTTTTCTTTGGTTTGTTTTTTTTTTGTATAGGCGCAGGATCAAAGGACCAAACATCCATCGTAATATCTTAAATTAGTCATGCGCATATAAGAAATATTATTATTTATAATTTATGTTTTAGCGTTCTTGATGTATGGTATGTACGCAAGCATATTTAACCTTTAACCTTTGACGCAAAACATTTGCATTTGTAATGCCAATGCCAATGCCAATATGGTACAACTTGGCGTATACGTATTTAAAGTTTTTTTTTGCGAACAACAGCAACATGACTGTCACATTGCTTCCGTTTGCTATGATTTTTATGCGTTGGAACCTTTTTTTTTTGGTTTGTTTGTGGCCAACTCAAGTTCTTTGGGTTGATTTCTTTTGATTACATCTCAATCAATTGGCGGCCATTTTATGTTTGCACATTTTCTACTTCTTCGTCGTCTTTTGAAATGTTCATTTTTTATGATGCTTGCGGGCATTTTGTTGTGTTAAGTTTTTTAGCCTCTCATGAAAATTTGTAAGCATTTTAAGCTGTTTTCCTTTTTCTTTTGGCTGAGACTTGCTCTTTATTGGGTTGGTATTTTTGGTATTTTTTTTTTAGTATTTTATGCGTAAAACTTGTTTATATCAAATTACAATTTTATTGTATTGTTGAATTGCTTGCAAATTGGTTAAAAAAGTATATTTTTGTAGCTTTTGGTGTGGCTTAGCCAAAAGTTTCAATCGCAAAAAATTGATTTTCATTCAAATAAATTGAAATATATAACTTTATCAATTAAGAAAATCAATTAAAATATTATTTATCAATAAATAAAACTTGATTTGTGCAACTAAATATGTTTGAAAATAAATCAAATTCAATTGGAAATTTATAAAAAAATTATTTAATATTTTATTCAAATGAACTTTTGATTTGATTTAAATGAACTATCTTAAGAGCGAAGAAAATATCTGAATTTCTATTAATTTTTTAGCGTTTTAATGACAGTTGTCAATTTGTATTCGAATAAATATCTTTTTTAATGTGTTACTCGACATTATTTTCCAATTAACAATGAAAGATATAAAAAGGAAGAGCATTAACACGCACATGTTAAGCTCTAAAAATATACTCTGAACACGCAGACACTAAAACAAAGTAAACTTAATGTTGTCAATGCCAACTGTACAAAGCAGAGATAGGCAACCAGTGTTGCAAAACGGAAATATACAAAAAATCAACTCAAAATGCATGACAAACTGGCATGGAAATCAAGGAAAAAATTAAAGAAAATAAAAGAAAGAATTTTCTAATATTTTTATATCTATTTGATGCAACTTAACCTAACAAAAAAACTCGTTTTATTAATAAAGTTAATATATTAACTACTTTCAGTGCAATAGGACAAGGCTATTGTATGGAACATGTATCCTGCACACATTTCAAGCTAAAAAGTCAACACTGCTTTGAACTGACAGCTTCTAAACTGCCCTCATTTGGGGTTTGAAGTTAAATTTCTTTTTTTTGGGGCAACGCATTGTTTGCATGCCTTAAACTCGCTTACACATCAATGAACAAGGCACAGTGCCCGCTCTGCCTCTCTCTCTCTTGCTCTGTGTGCTTAACAGACAGGCTCACACACACACATACACACGCTCGTAATTCACTCTCTCATTTGCTTGCAGTTTGAAGTCATTCATCAGTCTGACGAGCGCACGCACACACCCACGCCCACACACATACACTCACTCTCGCATTGAACATGTTTTTGCAATTTAAGCGTGTATTGGCTACATTCTCTTCTCTTTTGTTTCTCTTTGATACTCACTGTGCGTCCTCTCTCTTAAGTGCGTCATTTTAATTTTTGACATTTTCTTTTTGTTCTGTGTGCAGCTTCTGCTTCCAAAATGTTCTTTATTTATATTATATTATATATTATTTGATTAGACATTAAAAAAAAGAAAGAAATAAAAAGAATTCTTAAAGAAAATGTTTGATTTTAATAATAACTTGATTGCTGACAGACAGTTAGACAGCTCGGTTAGTTCTTTGTAAACATTTAATATGACATTTCTATATATAAATAGCTTAACGCACGAGTGACGCATCAGAGTTATGTAATTGAAAGTTAATATTTACCAAACTGTCAAAGCAACAACAAGATAAAGGAAGAAGCAGAATTAACTAAGTGTGTGTAAACAAGGCGATTAAACGTTTAAATGCTTCAATACACAGCTGCGTATGCGTAATATTTCTCAAATAAATTGATACGCACTGTTGTACCTTTCATATAAGTTACTTAAAGAGCAAAGCAACAGTTTAACAGACTCTCGCTCTCTTCTATTATAGCTTAAGTGCGTCCATCATGAAGGCGTATAATAAAGGGAAATTGGCAATTGTTGTTGCTTGTTGTTGGTTGTTGGCTCTGCCTAAATCTCGGCCGTTCAGTCTTTAAATGTTTCAAATTGTCGACAAGGGATTAGGGCCACATAGCACATAGCTAGAGATAAGCGACTTTAGTTTCTTTTTTTGGGCTTTATCTTTAAGGATATATACGCATACTTTTATGCTACGCTCCGGTGCTGGCCAGTTTCCTGCTGCGTGCCAACAGATTTATTGCAAGTCATTTTTTTCTGCTTCTTCGTCTCTACTGTCTTGTGTGTGTGTGTGTGTGTGATGGGCGCAATTAAAGTGCTGGCAAAAAAAATAATAAAATAGTTGCTGCATACTTTTGGGCTGTAGCTTAAAAAGAATTTCTGCACATTGCATTAAACGCAAAACTTCTTTCTCAATTTAGTCATTAACAGAAAGAAAGAAAGAAGAGAAAAAACTTTTACTTTAAACATTAACACATATTTTCCACATCAAAGCCAAAAAATAATAATTATGTTGAGCTGCAGCTGACTAAAACAAGGAAAAATTCGCATAAAGCAAACAATTTTCATATACGCGTCTGGCGATTAAAGTGGTGAAACCAACAGAAGAAAAAAACTTGCGTTTTGGCCAAAGGCTGTAAGTAAAAGAAGGAAAAAAAAACTTTTGCAGTTTAGTGAAGTGCTCACCATGAGAGACATAATTATGCGATTTAACACTCTAGTGCCGTCTAAGTTCTCTTCCTCTGTCTCTCTCTTACATTTTAATGCCTTCAACAACATGTTTAGTACAAAAGAATGTGTCTGCAACAAACAAGCAAGCTCGGAAAAAAGAAAAGAAGAAAATTCTCCTTGCTCCAAGAGTGCACTTTCACGTCAAAGTGATATGAACATAATAACCAGAAAAATAAGAGAAAAAAGTAAAACAAAATATTTACCGAAAAACAACACATGTTTGCCTTAAAGAATGCACGACTTGCAGATACTCTGCCATTAAAAAAAATATAAAATTTTATTAATTAATTTTTGTTTTTCTTCTGTTTGGTTTTCTTGAACAAACTTTTGTTGGTTATAAGGAAAAGACAAAATAAAGTTTGTTAAACTCAATTATTAATAAGCTTTCTTGAGGTGAAAGTTGTTTGTTAATAGTTTTGTTAGACAGCTGTTCTTATAACAAATTTAATTAAAAATTTATTTTGTTTAAAGCAGTTGAGTCTTTAAATAAATATTTATTTCTTTTATTTAATTTGTTGAATGCAAATATGATTGCATAAAAAAACGCCTCATTTAGCAGCAAAATCAAAATCGCTTCATTTCTAAGTGGCTAAGCACATAAATAGCCAATGAATGCATTTAGGCCTGGCTACAAGCCACCCTAAGGCATTAGGCCAAGCTAAACCGAGTTAACCTCTCGGCAACTCTAAACTGGAAATGAAAGAAAATTGAATGAAAATTATGCTGCCATTCGCTTGGCTGATTGTCAGACAAACGGACTGACTGACGGACAGACGGCCATTTTGTTGTTGTTATGCGAGATGAAAAATAAATTTTTTCTATAACTTGGCCCTTTTACAGATCAGTGAACTTCTTGGTCAGCAATGGGCAACAAAATACAGAAGAGAAAAAAAAATTGAATTTTGACTGATGGCCTAAAGAGCAATTTTTTCTCTACGTTTAAAGAGCTTTAAGAGAGAAACTAAAGTTTCTTTTAATTAAATATTAAGCCAAGTTTTCAGACTATTGTGATTTGTAGCCGAGAACTGTGAAAAACTTTAACAATTTTCTAAAATGTTGCGAAACTTTAGAGTTATATCATAAACTTCGCTTCAGCTCATAAATTATTTAACTTGAAAACGTCAACGAAATTGAATTTTTAATTATGACATTAAGCTACATGTATGTATAAAGGAGTTATAAACTGATATTAAACACATTTGCGAAGGGGAAAACAATATATTTTTTAATTAAGATAACTCCAAAGGAAGCCAAGCTAATGGCCAAGTAGCAAGTAGCAAGTTGTACTTGTGCCAAAGTGTTAACTGAGTGTCAGTTAACTGAAATGAAACTGAGATTGCTACTGAGACTGCAATGTTTTAAGGATATTCATTTAAGCCAACAACTAAAGATTTAAGTACAAGACATATGCGTTGGCATTATTTTTCATAGCACCACATGGCGTATGAGCAATGTGCACGCTTCTAATTAAAACTGACCAACAAAATGGTAGCGAAAGCTTATCTGCAGTCAACAGCTAATAAATGTCTATAAATTAATTATCTCTGCAGCTGTGCCACTTAATCATAAACTCATTATAATTAATATAACTATGCATAGTTAGTTAGTTAGACTAGCTAATTAATTAACTAAACTGCAATGCGCCAAAATGCTTTAGTTGCCACAGTAATATTTACTCGAACTTTAAAAGTTTAAATTTCGTGAATTAAATTAACTGAGGGATGTACGTCAAAAGCTCGGCAATTAATCATATTTCTTTGCTCGACAATAACTTTAGTATAAATGCCAATAAAATATCATAAAGTTCTGTCAACCAAATTATATTTCCCTTTTACTTTTTGTTGTTGGGTAGGACTGTCATTAAATGGAATTTTTGTTCAATTGAAATGTCGAGAAACCTCATTAATTTCAACATTATCATCATCAGCATAAGTCCTGTCCTTTTACGCGATTTTATAACATTTTCATTTGCATATCATTTTTAATCAATCAATTTCAGTTTTTATTCTCTCTCTCTCTCTTGAGTTGACCCCTATCCTGCCAAACAAAATGGCAGCTTCTTATGCAAGTGAAAATTGAAGGAAAATTGTTTTCTTTTTTCTTATTTCTTTTGCTATTTTCCACCATTTTTCGCTTAGCTAATTTATCATCGCAAATATTTTGTTTTGCTTAATTGTACGCAATTTTTTTCGCTCTCTCTCTCGAGCTTTTTCCGTGTCCGTGTCCTGCTCGTTCGCTGTTGAAAGCATGCCAAGGACTTTTGGGGATTGGTTCAATCATTTTATGTGATTGTATCAGACTTTAATATTTATGACAGCAAATGCCATTTAATACCCTGTTGGGGGTACAACGCTTTTTAACCTTTTACTGGACGACAACATTTTTATTTTTTATTATTTTATTTTTTAATTACATTTTTTTTAGACATTTTCTTAGCGTGCAACGACGCATTTCCTTCTTTTTTTACGATCAACTTTTCCACTGGCATTTTCTATTAAATTTTTGTCATTTTTTTGCTCGACTTTTTCTGGCTTTTTTTTTTTTTTGTCACCCTTTTGGTATTGACTTTTGAACCGCATTATATCAGCCACAAATACCACAGAAAGAAGCTCCGCCTGGGCAGAGCAGCAGTTATTTAGCTCGTATGTGGCAAGCACAAAAAAAAAAGAAGGAAAAATGAAAAGAGGAAAAGCTCAATCAAACTGTTAATCGACTCTTGTGTGTGGCATGCAGCACTCTACGCGTTGTGTTACCCTTTTTTGATTATTTTTTTGTTTTTCAAGTCATAAAATGTCAATAAATATGCTCGCTATTTGCTCTGTTCTCTCTATATAGATGATATGATTGCTTGGCCTTTAGGCCATCAACCTGTTTAATGTCAATAGGCAATATATAATAAATATTAAAGTGTTTGTTGTTGTTTTCATGCTGAAAAAGTTGCTGAAAAGTGTGTGAAAAATGTAGCTGCAGCTGATGCCGCTGGGTCATATTAGATATGAGCATTTTTAATGGCTGCTTGCTGTGAAGCGGAAGCTAAATAAACTAACAAAAAATAATAATAAATGTTTGATAAAATTAAATTCTTTTAAAGGAAATGCATTTTATTTATAGAAATGCAATTTAATTTATTAATAAATTAATGAAGAAAATCAATTATTTATTCAGAATTTTAATGCAAAATTTAATTTATTTTGAAAGAAATGCATTTTTTATTTATTAATGAAGCAAGTCAATTAAAATATTTTGATTTAATTGATATAATAAATGACAAAAACAATTAAAAACATTTAATTTAAATGCCAAATATTTAAAAATATGTCTTTTTGACATATTTTAATAGAATATTCTGGTTTTTAACTCAAATTTGCACTTAAGAAAATTGCTGTCGAGAGAGCTGTCTAAATGGAAATGTCTCTGACACAAGAAATTGTTTTAAATCCCAATCAATTAATAATATTTTTTGTTTTTTAGAAAATTACCTTGAAGCGTATTAACAAGAATTAAATTTCAGCTTTTTTTATCATTTAGAGTTGACAGCTTTTGAAGAATTTTGTACAAATGCGGTTTTTCAATCCAAGCCAAGTGTTTGTTCTGTATAATTGACAGGCCTTGAGGTTCTCAGATTTAATTGAATGCCATGTTGCCACAAAATGCAGAAAATATAACTTAAATTAAACAATTCTAATGAAGTGTTTGTGTCTCTGTGTGTCTCTGTGTGTGTGTGTGATGCATGAATCTTTGTGCGCCCAACTGTGTCTAGCATTGCGGTGGCAAGATAGACGACTTAACAGCAAGCCTCAGATACCGCACGTGCCCCAGCTTGTGGCCAGTGGCAACATGCACACACACACACACACACACTTAGACTTTTTGTTGTAATTTTCTGGCTACCTTCTTCATTCAAAATGATATAAAGCTGCCTCATGCCAGGAGCAAGCAGCGGCAGCAGCAGCGACAACTAAGAGACAACAATGTGGTGACGGCTAGTGTTGGCATTTTGGCCATTTTTTGTGAGGGAACTGCACTGTTTAGCGTGCAAAAGTGAAAGCTTTTAAAAGAATTTCATTAATTTCTGAACTTGTTTCTGATTTATTCGAAAACGTTGTTCTTTCCACTAGAAATTTGTCAATATTTAATATATTTCGTTATTTTTAGCTTCAAGTCTGTAAATATTTAATATTTTATGTATATTTTAGCTTAAAATTTGTTAATTTTTAATACTTTTAGTATTTTTTCGTTTGAAATCTATCAATCTATCAATACTTTTAATATTTTTTGGTTCAAATCTGCCAATATTCTATTTTTATGGTATTTTTTAGCTTCAAGTCTATCAATATTCAGTATTTTTGGTATATTTTGGCTAAAAATTTGTTGAATTTTAATACTTTTAGTCAAAAACTGTCAATATTAAATATTTCCGGTATTTTCTAGTTTCAAATCATACATTTAAAATGTATTTTAATGAATAATATGTTTGTAAAATAACTAAAAATATTTTTCAATTTAATTCAAAACTATTTTGTTGAGTTCTCTGCTATTTTTATGATATTTTAAATGATTTTTTCTTACTTAGAATTCAATTTTAAGGTTGTTTAGCTGGCAACACTGTTGATGGCCTTCGGAAGAGCGCCGCTGCTGCTGCTGCTGCTTTCTTTCTCTTCTTACTATATGTTGAAGCATTTTTTTGTAGCTGAGCACACTCTTCTCTCACTGTATGTGTGTCTTTTTATATATAGAGTACAGTACTTACTCTTTGGGTTGTTCATTTTGGGTGGGCCGAGCAGGAAAATGTACAAGCGGAAACAATTAGCGTTTGTAGCATTATTTGTAACATGCTGTTTGCCTGGGCACAGTAATTAAGTGTCTCATTAAAAAATGATAAATTTAAATGGAGAAGAGCTAGCGACCAACGCCACCGCCACACGCTTTACATTACACACAGACAGTCTCAAGTACTGAGAGTATTATATAATACATATATCTTAATATAGCTTAAAGAGAACTCGTTTTGACAGAAATTTAAAACCCAAAAAAAGAAAAACTTTTTATTTTAAACTCTCTTAAGAGAGAGAGAGCTGAGCGTGCTATAGCTTTGAAAGTTGAGCTTAAACTATATATGTATGTGTGTGTGTGTGTGTGTGTGTGTGTGTGTGTAGGCGACACTTTTTGTAATCTACAAATTGGCGCCTCAAAATTCTTTTTTATTTCAATTATTTGAAAGCTTAACTCTTTTACAACTGACAAATCGAAAAGTTTTCCATTTTTTTTTACAACTCAAAACTTGCTAAATTCAAGAGTTTGTCTTGCCTTGTTTGACTTAACAAAACTTTAAATTGTTTAAAATATAAAACTGCGAGAACAAAGTTTTTCCGATTTTTTCCCCTTTTTTTTTGTTGAGTTTTGATTGCAAAGCCATTTGAGACATCGGCCAGTGTGGCCAGACGGCTATTAAATTTATGCAAATATTTTGTTTAAATATTTTTATTTTTTACATATTTTTTGTTAAATTGATAAATTCCCGTGAACACTTCAGTTGCCATTCCAATTGAATTAAAATAAATCCCGTGTAATGTGCGCTCTCAGCTCAAGTGGCATTAAAATGCATTAAATATTGAAATCCATACACACACACACACACACACACGCATACATACAAAGTGCATTAAAATAAATCAGTAAATATAACAGTTTATGTATTTAAAGTCAGAAAAAACAAGTATGAAAGCTTTACTCGAGTGTGCTCGACTACGAGATACTCCAATACAACCGCCGAAATGCCACTCAAACGTTTAAAGTACATGGTCGTTGCTCTGCTGCTAACGCTGTTGACGTTTGTTTCCATAAAACTTGCAATTTTGAATCAATTCACATGAAATTTGCACAGTAGATCAAAATTATAATAGTAATCAACATTGCTGAGTCTGAAGGTCACAGGTGTAAAATTGCACGTGTTATTCGAGTTTTTCATTTTTGGGCGTTGTGGGCATGATATCAAAAATTTGTTGATGCAGCTCGATTAGTTGTAAGCTCGATAATAAATATAGTTAGTTTCAAGCTTGTGGGTGTAAAACTCCCCAAGTAAATCGTTTTTTTCGTTTTATGGGGGATGCTGGGGTAAAATCCAACAATGTAGCTCTTGTAGTCTGCTGATCTAGTATATATATATATACTTTATTGGCTTGGATATATCTCTTTCTGCCTGTTACATACATTTTTATAGTGCTTATATACCCAATTTCCAGTTTTTCAGGGTAGAAAATTATTTATTTTCGAACATAAAAATCATTTAAAGCCTTTAACACAAAAAGTTCGTTTGAAAAGTTCAGACAAAAATGTTTTTTTATTTAATTTTGATTAATATTAACTTTAAAAAAATGTGTTTAACTTAACTTAAATATAATAATAAAGTTATATCTTTATAAAATGGCGATAAAAATGGTTTTGATATTTATTATTTTACTCCATTTTTGATTGCATAATAAAAGTTTGATTATGCTTAAGCAACGATAAATGGCTTGCATAAATATCAAATAGTTGACACTCAACAAAACCCATTTAAATGTTGGCTTGGGCCCAACGTGAGCTTAAATAATGCAATTTGGAGTCCACACGTGTAGGGCCAAAAAGATTTTCTTCTCTTCGTTTTATCAATTTCTCTGTTAGCCAGGCTATAAGCTGGCCGGATTGAGCAAAGTGGCAGCGACGCGTGATTATGCCACCACACCAGCAAAGCAACAA
>JBANCX010000064.1:21506-43262 GCA_037040065.1 Dettopsomyia nigrovittata
CAACAATAACAAGGATAACAAGGATAGTAAGTAGGATATCATAGTCTATGCGCTGCATAGTCACGAAATCAACCTCCCGCATGCACCACCTTTAGCCAGTTAGGTGGCCAGGCTATAAAAGACTTGAGCGATTAGTTATAGAACGTGCAATGCATGCGTAGCCCACAAAAAATGGGCGTGGCACACACACAGACACCGACACCGACACCAACTCTAGTGGTTTAAGCCATGCCGGCCATTTTGTTTGGCCTTGTGGGATTTAAAAAGAGAGCAAAATAAAATTGTCATTTCATATAAGTATCAAAAAAAACAAGAAAAGAATTAAACTGATGGCCCTAATGGCATTTCAATTGTTTTTTGTTTTGTTACAAATGTTGTAATTGTTGTTAACATGTGTTTTCATACAACAAACAACTGACACGCCCACTTGGTCAACCACTCTGGGGCCACTTGCTTTGGTTGGCAAAACAAAAAAATTTCATTTGATTTATTTTGGGAAATTTTTCATGTAATTGCTTCGTGTAGACATAAGGAAATTTCTATATATATATAAATGTTATATAACATATCACACACACACACACACACGGACTCTCTTTCTCTCTCTCTGTATTTGTGCAATCGACTGCAGATTTTGTCGCTCATTTTGTTATATTTTGTTTTTTGTTTTTTTTGTTGGTTGGGTCATTTGGTCGACTTGCGATTAGCTTGTGCGGCTTTGGCTTTGGCTTTGCCACGTGGCAGCATTTACTGATGCGATTCACACACACACACAGTCTGGTCACACTGGTTACACATATATGTGCGTGTGCGTGTGTGCGTGTAGGAGAGAGCACATTAAGCTGACACTGGCCAATTAAGCACGGCAAATGAGTAGCAATCTTTTGACTCAATGATGCCTAAAAGCAGGCTACTTCTACACCTTAGCTTTCTCTCTACCGCTCTCTTAGTGAGTAAGAAGCAGAAAGCAGGACGTGCGAGCAATTAGTGTTGGACAAGGTAGCCTTTTTTTTAATGCAAGTATTTATAGCTGAAATTTTGACAAGAGAATTGGAAAAGTAATGAAACTATTGAAGTATTTATAGGAATTTATATGAATTTGTAGAACTTTTTAATAAAGTAAGACAAATAAGTCTCTAGGAAGTACAAAATTATATTTAATATATTTAATTTATATTATATTTAATCAATTATAAGAAAATTAATAGAAAGTGAAGAAAAACAATGAATATTTTTAGCTTTTACTATCGAAATGATTTATAATAATGTTTTTTTTTTTAACAAAAGCTGTACTTTAATAATATTAAATTGAGATTGTTACAATTAAACAACTTTTAGCATCAATATTCAGTTAAAATTTAATAGTTTTTATGCTTAAAACTCTATAAAATATTAAACTTTTGAATTTTTTCTATTAATTCAAATCATTTTGATTTATTTAGCTTTTATTTTCAAGTCAATGCTCTTGTCAACACTATATCCGCACTCAAAGTTCATTTTGGGGGCATTAAGCCTCACTGGGCATGCTGCGTGTGTGTGGCCAACAAAAAAAGGCAATATTTGTGTTACCTTAACCAGCTTTAGTTACATCTGAAGATATATATATACATATATACTATATAGAGACCCTTCACTTCCACCAACAAAATTTAAGAGAGACAAATGTTTCAGATTTCATTTGTACTCGTAAATAGAACCTTAAACTCGTTGCGAGATATTAACTTTCAAAACAGTAAAGACAACGGCCGCCGCCAACGTTGACAACTCTGTTCGTTGTTGTTGTTGTGTTGTGTTGTTGTCTTGTTCTTCCTCATCGCGGTTTTCTTAGCTGTCCAACCCGTTTCAGTGTCAACTTCTTCATTCTCTTGCGTCTTGCTTCTTGCCTCTGTTGCCTATCTTCGTATTTATTTCCTACTACCTGCACTGGTCACGGTCACAATTCCTTTTGTTTGTTTGGTCTTTTGATTGCATTTTTAACGCTTCACGCCAGCTCAGTCGCAAGCTAACAAAAGCTTCCCTTTGGAGAGCCGCTTGGTTGCCTCTCTACCTGCAATTTGGCTTGGCTTGAACTTTGCTTTTAATTGAATTACAAAAATGCCGCAAAATGATACAAAATCAAGGCAGGTGCAATTATTTATATAGATATCTATAAAGTATCTATGGAAAGTAACTAAAGAGATAAAAGTATCTTTAGATAAATGTTAAATAATGTATTTCTAAGTAATTTAATAAAAAAATCGAGAGAAATGTATTAGTTAGTCAACTAAATATCAAGATTATAGTAAATAAATTCAATTTTCCATCAATATAATGAAGATTTCTTATCGTTATTGTATAATAAACTTAATATTTCGTGCTTTTATTCGAGGTAAATTCATATTTTAAACAAGAAAATCATTTATTTGCACCAAATTGATCAAAGATACTTTCTTTTCTAAAGTAATTTGATATAAATTCTAAAGAAATATATTATTTAATTTGCTAAAGATAAAGAATATTTACTATAAATTCAATTTTCCATCAATATAATGAAGATTTCTTATCGATATTGTACAATAAACTTAATTTTTCTTGCTTTAATTCAAGAAATATTCAAATTTAAATAGAAAAATCCTTTAATTGCTGAACTAACTTCTATTTTAATTAAAATATTAATAGTTCTTGGTCATAATTAATTATAAAAATATCATTTGTTTTAAATTTATGTTTCTATGTTGTAAATTCGAATTTTTAAAACCATTAAATGTGTTCGGATAATTTAACCAAAAAAATACTAAAACAAGCAAAACACGAGCTAAAAACATAAATAAAAACCAAAAAAAAGTCCAGAAAAAGGATAAAAAAACAGCTTTAAAATGATTTGGCTATTAAAAGCAAGGAAAAGCTGCCAAAACACAAATCAACAGTCTGAATATATATATATATAAAGTATATTCTATTATATTGTAATATAATTTCTCGAGCGTAAATCTAATTTATCAATATGAGAGAGAAGAAAGGGCAAAAAACTCGACAAAATCGAATAAAACGCAAAAGGAAAAGAAAAAGGGAATTGGCCGCAACAATTTTGTTGGTAACATTTTGCTGGCAAATCAAAGAAAATTGCAATAGAAAGAAGGAGCATTTAGAGGTCTCTCTCTTGTATGTATATGTTGCATGTGGCAGCTTGTAACGCTCTCTCACTTGCTACACTGTGTGGCCCGCACGGCCTTTTGTGGTAATTGGCAATAAATGTGTTCATGAATTTTAATGTTGCCTCTTGTCGGTCAGCAGGACCTGACTGCCAGCCTGCCAGCCTGCCAGCCAGCGTGCCACGCCCATACTACCCAATAACATAATTCATAATTTTTGTTGCCATTGGCTTGGCCTTTTTTTGTATTGTTTTGACTTGGCTTAGCCTTTAGCTGGAATTTAATGTAATTTGATTTTTCGGTACAAATATTAAGATTTATTTCATTTTGAAGGAAAAACATGTTTTAGCATTAAATTTAATGTAATACAAATTAAGTTAGTTGGAATCAAATGGAACTAAATGAACAAACACACAACAACAAACAAAAAATCAGAACTCGTAACTTAATAGCTCTGGCCAACAAGGAACTAACGAAAGTAGGCCTAAAGAAAGTCAATATGTTCTCGCTGCTACCCTAGAGCAAAGAATTGACATCAAAATTGTTTTCCTTCTTTTTTAAAATGACTTTTTCTCGGGATGAACTATCCCGATTTTAATGAAACTTGTATAGTCTCAGAAAAAACATATTTAAATTGAAGATTCCCGAGTTTTATAGAAAAAACTTGAAAAATATGAAAGTTATCCATAAAAACATGGACTATGTCTTATAAATATGAACTATTCTTTAAGTTCTAGCTATTTAGCAGCAATTTTCAATAATTATATTAAGGTCAAGGCAATCACTAACAACCACTTTCATTCGATAGCAATACCTCGTGATTTTCCTTATTTTTCAAAACCTTTTTCTGTCCAAGAAAATCATCTTTAACATATTTAAATCCCCAATTTTCATAGAAAAAACTTAAAAAATAACAAAGTTATTCATAAAAATATAAACTCCTATTCAACTATTAGCTGTTTAGTGCCAAGCTTCATTGATTACAGGGTATACAACCACTTCCGTTCAATGGCAGTGCCGCGTGGCTTTTGCTGGCGTAACTTTCATTTTGATTTATCATATTCAATTACAAAAGTACTCTTCTACTCCGCCCCCCCTGCACACACGTATTAAATGGCCGCATCCGCATCCGGCAACGCTCTAAATGTAACTGTCCAAAGCCGCGTATGAGTAATTTAGTTCTGAGAAGCTTAACCAACACTGCGCTCTTAACTCGCAACCCACAAAATGTTATTGACTTTGCTTCAGTGGCTTACTTCCGGCAGAAAAATGCTCTGTTCTGCATTCTGCATAGGCAAATGGCCGCAAAACTCAATTCTCAATGTTTAAATAGCACGAAAAGAGAGTGTGTGAGTGTGTGTGTGTGTACGCTGAAAGCTGATATCAACAACTACTTAAGGACACAAGTGGCCAAGTGGCGGTATATATAGCAATGTGTGTATTTGTGTGTATGGCTCAAGCCAATTCGCGTGCGCCATCTGACGGCCAAATGCCAAAGCAACCAGAGCCAAACAAAACTTTTACAGAAAGTCCAAATGGAGCGTGTAGAACGTCAGCTGGCAATGCGGTTAACTTATATACATACATACATAGTATCTGTGTGTTTGTTAGCCACTTTTCAAGCAAATTCTGCAATTGCCTGAACGCTTTTGACATTTGTTAACTTTTTTTTGGTTAGCCGCTTGAATAATAATGCTTCAAAATGCAAGCGGATTTTCATTTGTCTTCTGAATGTTGTAGCAATGTTGCATTTAGTTTGATTTAACTTTTTTAATTAATTTTTATTAGAAATATATTAAAGAAGAAATTATTATTCTAAATGAAATGGTTAAATTTTTAATTGCTTTTATTAAAGATAATATTTTGTGACTTTTTCCATTATTTAAATCGTATTTATGTCTTCATTAATTTATATAATTTTAATGACAATTATCAGTATAATATTGTTTGCTTCCAATTAAATGTCAATGAATAAGATTATTTATAATTTATCGTTTATCGATTATATATTATTAATCGTTAATCGATGATATATTATTTATCGTTTGTCGATTATATATTATTTATCGTTTATCGATTATGTATTATTATCGGTTATCGATATTTTTAATCAGTTATCGATTATTTATTTTTGATCGTTTATCGATAAATGTCGCCCAAAGAATAATAACCTTAAATAAAATAAACAAACAAAACAAAATAAAATTTATCGCAACGTTCCTTTGAGGTATCGAAAAACTTCTTAAACTTCAACTGCATTATTCATGCAACTTGCTTTTGCTTACTTAAATGCACTTTTAGATATATTTTTTTATTGTAACTTATGTTACAAGTTAAATTGAGTGTGTTTTGTGTGGCATAGGAAACCGGAGTAGTTGTAGTTGCAGTTGCAGTCGTTGTACATATTCAAGAAAATGGCAAAGAAGCTCTTCTAGCTTTTTTTCTGTTGCTTTTTGAAGGAAAACTGTCCTCAGGCCGGCTGGCAGTAGGAGTGCAGCTGTTGGTGTTGCTGCTGTCACAATTTTTCACTTTTACCGCAACAACTTTACAGAAATATTACTCAACGAGAGAGCCCAGAAGCAATATCCTGACAACAAATCCGACGGACATACAGACACAAAGACAGATAGACAGACACAATGCATAAGGTGGCAAGCATGGAAACTTGACAGTTGCTGCCTGTTTGCCTGCCAGCCTGGCTGGCTGCCTGGCTGCCTGCCTGCCTGCCAGCCAGCCTCCATGAAAATGAAAAATATGTTGCACATAAATCCTGCGGCTTTCATATTTTGCAGCGTAGCACCACGACAAAGCCAAAATAAACGGAGAAAAATCTTCCAAAAAAAAATATGGGAAATTCTTATGAAAATTACATATGCAAGTTTCATGTTATTGCAGCTAAAAAACACAAAAAATTCTTACGCATAAAACTCCAAAAAAAAATCGAGAAATTTTTAGTTATTTAGTTGTATTTATTTTCTCGAACCGCATTGTACTGTGGCTAATTTATGCTGAGCGCAGTGAGCACCACAAGAGACCTGCAGAGAGGCGTGTGGTGAGCGCGAGAGCACCGCAGTTTATCGCTGTGCGCACAAGTGTGCAGAGATGTTGACCACAAATCACTGAGGTCAAACATGGCGTATACGCGACACAAAATAACTAAAAATATATTTTCGTGCAGAGTGTGTGTGTGTGCACAACTAGAAAATATCCTCTAAACAACAAACAAACAAAAGGAAATATTTTATATATAGAAAAAATAAATCTTAAAAGATTATATTTATGGAAAAAATACAACAAATTAACTCAACTAAACAAGAAAACTTTTTTTTTTTTAACTATAAAATATATTTTTTTTTACACAATTTTATCAAACCTTTTGTTAAACATTTTTGTAAGGTATATAGAACAAACACAAATACACAAAAACAAAAGCACTTTTATGTGGTGCAACTATGTCAACATATGACACCATGTTGAATTCAATTTGAAAAGGCTTTCTACACTTTCACTCTGTCTCTGTGTGTGTGTGTTTTTATAAATGAATTAGCTCGTACAACAAAAATAGCAAAAATGTTGTTCCCAAAAAAAATTGTTGAATTAGTTGTGTGTCTGTAGAAAAGTACGATACCCCGAACTAGTTGAAAAATGTATAAAAGGGTATAATAGGTTTTGTGACAAGCAGCAGGAGATATATTCGATACCCCAATGAAGTATATAAATATTCTTGATCAGCATCAACCAGCCAAGTCGATTCCGTCTGTTCAATGCATGTTTCTTAGAGTTTAGAAGAGCTACAGACTAGAGATGGACACGGAACTGCGCCCGGGTCTGGAGCCCCACAAACCTCTCTGAAACTCGGCACAGATAATTGACCTTATATGATGCATCTACTGTAGCGATCGGATCGCAATTAAACGTTTTCTAAAGCAAGGAAGTTTATCATTGATCATTGCCGCAGCAGAGCATTGACCGTGTACTGCATGCGTTTGATTAGTTGCTGCTATCGGGGTATGTCATTGTCGAGCATACTCGTCATGAGCTTTCCTACTTGTTTTTCGGGCTGTAATTAAAAGCTTTAAGCTAAAGAGTAATTGCCACTTAGAGTTGCAAAAATGAAAATGTTTTTCTCGATTTTTCTACAAATTTTTTTATTTTTTTGCAGAGATGCTTTTGAAGTGGCTGCTGTTCAGCCTGTGCATAATGCCGGCCATGTTCAGCAATACAGTAAGGAAATGCCCAATGGAATGCAGCTGCAGTATAGATGATATGGATCGTTATCAGGCCATTTGTACAAAAGGTAAGTGGCGCAATAAAATTGCATACAAAAAGCTCAACACGCACGCACAGCACGGAAATGCACGCAAATTATGCAAAATGCACGGAAAATTATAGCTTTTCTATGGCTATTACACGATAGTCTATAAAGAGAAAAAGATTAAATGCAAGAATTTGATTTTTTCAGTCGATATATGTTTAAGCTTTGTTAAAGCTTTTGGCCATTGGCTTTAAATGTCAAGACAATTTCAATTTGTTCAACTGTCATTTGCCAAAGTTCCTCTCTCTCTCTCTGTGTATGTGATTGTGTACTTGTGTGTGAGCATATCTTCTTACTGCAAAAATCTATAATTTCAATTTAACGCTTGTTTGGTTAACGCACACACACATACACACACACATTGTAATTCCCCTCGAATTGCTTTGAATTTGTTGCTTTTGTCGTTTTAATTTCATTTCCCCAAAAAAAAGTATTCGCATACGACAAACAGTCAAAAGCTGATTTCAGTCAGTAAGACAAGTGGAATGATTATTTATTTTTGAAGATTATTTGGGCTGTCATTAGAAATAATGGCAAGAGAAAATAAAAATAAAAAGACTTATCTAAAAAATTCCCTTAATTGTTTAAAATAGAAAAGAAATTTGCATAAAAATAAATAGTTTTCTAAGACTATTCAAAGAAAAGAAAAAGTTGGAAAATTATTTTCTACAAAAAAAGCATTTAACGAGTTTATTAATGCCTAAAAGACTATTTTTATATCAAAAATTTCAATCTAAAATCTTCAAAGCTGCTTTAAAAAAATTATTTATAATATTTTAAGCAATTTTCCATATAAAAATATTATTATTAATTAAGAAAAATATTTTTATTAATAAATTCTATGTTTCCATTTCCATATTTCATATTTCTTTCGAATAAATTGCCCAAAAATTAATCATTTTAAAGCTTCTTTTCTAAAATCGAGCTTTTAATAAGTAAATGTTCGCGTAGCTATTGCATAGTACTTCAAACACATTGCGATAACAATAGTCGTAAATGCCAAAAATGAAAATTGCGCGAAAAACGCGTTAAAAAATATGTTACAATCAGTGTTAATGCTTTACATTTTTTATGAACCAAAAAAAAAAAAAGGAAACATTTTCCAACAGCGAGTTCAGCTAACAAATGTTGCTTCCCAACAATACAATGAGCACATAATAATGCAACTAACACACACACAGATAGAGAGCGAGAGAGAGGAATAATGCAATGCGAGAGTCTAATAAGAGTTGACTACGATTGTGGTTACACGAAAAAAAATTCTATAGCATACATTTGGGGGCGCCCTAGTTGTTGAACATAAGCTGGGCAACTGGGTTTAGTATAGTTTTGTATTAAAATTGTCCGACAATTGTTATAACAACAACAACTAGAACAACAATATTTGTTTGCATATAATAGTTATATATTGGTGGTCTGCATTTAATGATCTTGTTACGTTTACGTTAGTGTTATATAATATTTTTATTAAGTATACGTAAGCAAAGTTATATAAAATACATGAAAAATTCAATTTCCTTGCTTTTTAATTAGTTTTTTATGTGGATTCTATACAAAAATAGTAATTATTAAACAATTCTATAACAATTGAAGCTTTACATGAAATTAATTTGACTTTTGCAGGCGGACTTAGCTCATTATCGGCCAATCAATTGGATATCGATGTGAAGGTTATTATAATACGTGGACCACGCAATTCAATTACCATTGGACCGGCATTGCGTCAGTTTATGCAATTGCAAGTGTTACGCATTACGGAATCAAATTTGCCGGCAATTGGTGCCGAATCCTTTTGGGGTTTGAAATATCTGCGCATATTAGGTGAGTAATCAATTGTTTATGACCGTGAACAGCGAACAGCGAACATCGTTAAATACCAAAATGCCGGAGCGCTTTATCAATTTAAGCAGCTGGTACAGAGCACTGATATGCAAATAATGCGCGTACAACCAAATAAAAATTTAAAGAAACATATATAAAATGAGAACTTGGGCCACTCGGCTATGTTGCGGTTGTCCTGCAGCCTCGTAAAAAGCCAAAATCCAGCAAACGCGTCGCAAAAATGTTAAATGAGCGACGCCAACGCCGTGAAAATCCAAAATGAAATCAAGTAAAAAACAAAAAAGGGAAAAACGAATAAATTTTTATACTCTTCGATGTGAAAAGGAGTAAAATTCAATGCAAGCGTATTTAAATAGTCGGCTTTTATTTGATTGTGCTGCTGGTGGTGGTGCTGCTTGTCAATAAAATTGAAATTGATGCGCCCCAATGAGCGTAAGGCAAACCGAGAAATAAAATAAGATTGTGTAAAAAAATCAAAAAAAGCTAAAAAGCAAAAAGCAAAAAGAGGCAGAAATGCGTCGATATCGTTGCCGCTTTTCCAAAAACTTGTTTATTTGTGTTTTATGTACGTTGTGTCTGTCTGTCTGTCTGTTTACGGCATTGGCAATGGCCCCGGGAATCGCAACGAGCGAGGGCCGAGCCCTCCAATTATTTACATGCCCGAATCTTTGTTTTCCCCAATGGCGTTCTCAGTGCTGCTTGCCAAAAGTCAAAAAGTCGACATAAAACACACAACACACACACACACATACACAGAGAGCGGGAAACCTGAATTGTTAAATTGCAAAAAGTTTTGCTGCAGTTAAAAAAATAGAAAAGGAAATTTTTGTTCTTCTACTTCTCTAACAAATGGGATTTTCATTTTTTTCCTCTCAGTCTCTCATTTTCCGCCCGCCATTTCTATTTAAATTAATTTTTTTTTCGTTTTTTTGGCAAATGTTTTAAAATGTTTAAGTAGGCGTGGTACTGCTCTGCAGCTGCAAAGTTGTTCTCTCGCTTCACTGCTACTTATTTGTGCCTAGACAATGGGGCGTATGTGTAATGTGTGCAAGCTAAGTTTTGTTCTCATTTTTAAAATGAAAGCTTTAAAGTTTTCATTTTTTTCCGCTGTTTGGTTTATTCGAATTCCAATATTTGTTTACCAGAGGTAGTTGCACAAATATTTTTTCTGCAACAATAATAATAATAGTTGCAACAAGCCCTTTGTGGTTAAACAGAATTGCAGCCAATTTGTGTATTATATATACATATGTACACACGGAAAACATCCGAATATAAATATATATATTTCCATATCATATAATAATAACAAATTTTTTTTTCGCTCTCTCTCTCTTCATACACGTATACGTGATATGCAAAAAACTGTTGCATACTTTTTTGCGACGCGCAACCATAACATGAACATGTTTGTGTGTCACGAACAGATCTATCGAAGAATAATATAACAAATATAACCGAGAATAACTTTCGTGGCCAGGATAATCTACATGAATTGGATTTATCAAAAAATAAAATATTACGCATGGCCAGCTCAACATTTCGACATCTGACGGTGAGTATATACATATATAGTATATATGTGAATAATAACAAAATATTTATTTTTGTGTTGTTGATGTGAGAGGCAGCAGATTAAAGATTATATCAACACGGTGGCATGTAGGGGCCAGCTTAGGCTATGTTGCTTATGCATAAGAGCAGCCTCTTTAAGTTATCTAGTCAGTTGAAATGAAACTTCATCTTAGTTTCTTAACTATTCTTAACTATTCCACGTGCTTAGCAATACGAATAGAACTTGAATTGCATATTAGTTGAGTTTTTGGGTTGAATAGTTTTTTAGTATTTCCTTTTTGAGTGCATTGCTTGTGCCATTTTGTAATAAATATCTTGGAATTTTTTAATAGTAGTCGACACAAGTACGAATACAAATATTGTTGCCTACATTTCGGGGCAAACAAAAGTTCTACGTGCTTGAATTAAAGTTTTTGTTGCTGCTGCTGCTACCGCCGGAAGTGCTAGTGCACAATTTGCTTTCGATTTTGTTTTGACCTTCTTCTCTTTCTGCTTTGCTGTGCAGCTTCCTCTTCCACTGCTGTGCTGTGTATCTTTCAGTTCCTCTGAAAGTTACCATTTTTTTTTTTTTTGGCAGTTTCCGTTCTGCAGCAGGAGCATACTGCTGTAATTTTATAATATTTATGCCAGATTTATAAATTATTAGCCATGAATATTGCTTTCGGCCTCATGAAACAATCTTAATTTGCTGCGTGCTTATAAAATCCTTTTTTTTTTGTTGGTTGTTGTTCTTTTGGGCAGGATTTGCGTCGTCTTAACTTGGCTGATAACTCAATTGTTGAGCTTGTGCAGCGTAATTTCTTCATGCTGAGCAGACTCAAGTACCTGGACTTGAGTGGAAATCCGTTGCAAGATTTACAGCCGGATGTATTTCGCGATGTCTCTGTAAGTACAAACACAGTTGGAAATTAACGCACTTTTGCTAGCTACTTGCTCTTACTAACTCTCTCTCTCTTTTGTCTGTTCTTTGCAGGACCTGAAAGTCTTGAAATGCCGAAATTGTCAGTTGAAAAAAATCAATCCACAATTGTACAATTTATTGCCGCTTTTAAGTGAATTGGATTTGGGACGCAACGAGGTTTGTCGCACAAAGTACAACTCTCTAAGACAATTTCCAATTATTTTCTTTTATTTTGCAGTTCAAATTCCTCGACAAAGATGAATACCGTGATGTAAAGCGTCTAACAAAAGTTCTGCTCGATGGCAATCAATTGTCTGTGGTCGTCGACCAACTCTTTCGCATGCAGAAAAGTCTTAATCACTTGGGTGCGCCATTGAAAATTATTGCCATTTTGTTGTATATATTCTACTTTGAGCGTTTCCGTTTTCGTTTTTCAGATTTATCGTATAATCGCTTGGCCAAAGTACCAAATGATTCGTTCCTACAATTGACCAATCTAACATTTCTCGATCTTTCTTACAATAAATTGGTGCGTCTGGAACCTCAATCTATACGAAGTTTGAGCAACTTAAGAACACTCAATATAAGCGGAAATGTTTTGATGGATTTAAGGGAAATGCACGAAACTTTTGAGGTAAGAACGAAAAAAAAAAAATGTTTTTTTTGTTGTTTTTTTTTTCTCTTTTAACTAAACCCAAAAGGGCTTAGACTTAAATTGCTTTAAACCGTTCAAGGTCCAATGCCTTGATTGAGTACAGTCAATCAATCAATTAATGAGACAATCTTCATTGTTGTTGTATTTGTAGCTATTACCAGAGCTGACACATTTGGCCATTGCCGATATGGGCCAACTGCCAGTTGGCTTACTAAAACCCTTCAGGCAGCTGCGCTATTTGAATATCTCGGGTAATTCATTGGACAACATGGCATTGCAAGTTATCGATTCGTGTCGTGAGCTAGAGGTAAGTTCCCTATTGATTGAATGCCTTTAAACCGAAGAAAAAAAAGGGCCAGAGTTGCTACCCTCTTTCAAAATTTTGTAGGTAAAGGGTCTATTAAGAGTCTACTTCTTTTTTATATATTTTCAATGTTGGTAAGCTTTAAAAATAGCTAAACTAATTAGTTTTATATGAAAAACTCTTTTGTTTTCCAATATATTTCAAGAAAACTGGTCGCATCTTAACTTAAATATGTTTTCCTCAATCTGACCAACTTTCAGTCAAATCGGACAACTTTTTCTTATAGAAAATATATAAATTTGATATTTAATTTGTTATAGAAAGCTATATAAAGGGTATGTTGTACTCCGGTCGAGCTGTTTCCTGCATTTTTGTTCGAGTTTTTTTTTTGGGAAAGAAAGAAATTTTTATGCAATGCAATACATTCTTTGTAACACTATCTAGGTCTGTATCTGTATCCCAGTTAGTATCACTAAATGTATCTCTGTATCCATGGCCTTGTCTTCATATCACTTTCACTTTCTCTCTCTGTCTGTCTCTCTTTCTGTGCTTTCGCATTGTTTTCACATTGTTTTTTTGGTCATTGTTTTGTCTATTGTTCATATTGTTGGCCGTTGTCATGTTAACTCTGGCAACAATTTATGTTTCCAACAAACAATTTGACAGCCATTAAGCTCTTTTTCTGTTTTAATTGAATTTAATTTGGTTTATCCTTTCAGTCAAGTGGCTTGACCCTTGTAAAAAATGGCCAACATATGCAACTAATTGTTATTTGATAAGCAACATTTTAGACCAACAAAAAATAAATTATTTTTTAATTTTTAGTTTTTGGATTTATCACGAAATCAATTATATGGCATCAATGAAGATACAGCGCTGCGCATACAGCGTATACGCAATGTGCGGCTCGATAATAATCCATTGATCTGCGATGAATGTCATATGGGAAAATTAATAAATGTTGTACGGCAGGTAATTAAATTAAATATAAAATACAACTAATTGTGAATATGCTTCAAAAAAACATTTTAAATAAATATTTTTTTAATTTTTTCCCATTTTTTTCGATTTTTTTATCGATAGCTTCAATGGAAATGGGACACATATCCAATTTGCTTTTTACCAAAAAGTCTGCGTGGCGCTGAAATAATTAATTTGGACATTGGTGGCCTGCATGCATGCCTCGATTATATAAGCGATGAGGAACAGAATGCAGCAAGCACTTCCTATAACTTTCTTGAACACGGTAAAAAAATAAAACGGAAACGAAATAAAAAACCAAATTTAATTTAAATTTTTGTAATCGATTCATTTTCAGGTGGTCTCAATACTTTGGCCATTTTGGGTGGCATTATATTCGTGCTCGTTGCTGTAATTATTCTATCGATTGTCGCGTGTTTCTCAAAGAACCGTGCACGTTACTATACCCGGGAAGATCATTTGAATGGCAGTAAGTAGAAATTGCATTTTTTTTAAATATATTTTTAATATATTTAATTACATTGGGACAGCTGTGCTCAGCAGTCACTCGGTAAAGCTGCTGCTCGGCAATGTGTTAATGTGTAATCCGTTGCCTTTGAAACAATTTTCTTTTTTGGTTTTCTTGGCCAGCAGCCAAATAGTTAAAACTGGCTCAAAGCACAAGGCGTTGAAATGAAAAACTGTCTGTTTGCCTTAGAGCCAAGACAGCTTCTTTCTTTCTTTCTTTCTTTCTTTCTTGGCTATTTATGTGCTCCTTTTAAGGTTTATTTTCTTTTTTCGTTAGCACGTAAATTTATTTTATTTTTTTTTGGTTAGAATTTAAAAAAAGAAGAAGCAGCACACACCAACACACACTTAATTAATTACAAGTACGTGCTTCATTATATAGAATAGAGTTCTACAGGCCCACACACACACTCCCTTCCACACTCTCCGCTCAACTAATTGAAGTATAAATAAATTTTTCAAGCTGACCTATGTAGCCGCAGGCTTTCTCACACACATTCTATGAGAGAGAGAGAGAGCCTAACATGGTTACCTGAGCGCAAATTGGCCCTGGGGCCAAACACGGTTCGTCGAGCCATTCAACAGAACGCACTCAAGGGAAACGCAGCCGCTTCAACAGAAAACAAAACAAAAAAAAAAACGCAAAAACTTTGCAATTGTTACCAAAATTTTTTTTTGCCAAACAATAAAATGGTCGCCAAGGCTGTTTGCCAAAACCGCAAAAAAAAACAGAAAAAGAATAACAGAAAAACAATTGTATTCGATTCCCTCGATAAACGAGAACGAGCTTACACAAAAAAGACCTCAAAAATTCAAGCGAGTTGACTGCAAACACGTGACACTCACTGACTGTCGACTATTTGCACTCAGTGTAACTTTTACGCTGATTGCTTAAAAGGATTTTTTGTTGAGAGAGAGAGAGAGGATAAAGCTTGAAGCTCAGTTTATGGGAAATTAACAATTTGGTTGAGAGCGACTAGACGGAAATTTGGAAAAATTGCAAAACGAAAATTGACCTAAACTCTCAAAAATAACGAACTTTTGTCGAAAATAAATTTAAACTGATGGACTAAAAGATACCCGGTAATTAGATAAATGAAGGAAAAGTCAGAGGAAAATAGGAAAAGGGTTTATAAGTAGTTCTCTCACTTCTCTAACTTTAATTTTTAGTAAAAATAAAATCAACTGATGGACTGCAAGATACCCGGTAATTCTAAAATTAGAAAATGTTATAATGGATTACAGGGTATACAACTAGTTCACACTCAACTCTCCTTTGCTTGTGCTCTGCTCTCTTTATTTGTTTCTCTCTTCTTTATTTACTCAATTTTGTAGGCGAAAGCAAATGTTTGGAAAAGAATTTGGAGGCAACCACAATAACAAGTTTGGGCAATGGCTGTTCACCGACAACCACAACCACCTTGACACTAGCGACATCGCCAGTTGCAACTGCAACTGCCACAACACCAACAGCAACAGCAACAACAACTACAAATGGTCTAACAAATGGAGGTCATCTCCCAAGTCCTGCACATGCTGCCACCATTGAGTCCGGCAAGGAAATCAACTTTACTTTTCCCATAGATGATCGTGTTTGCACCATAGATGAGCTCGGCTTGCCACCAGCACCACCACCACCATCATCAGCAGCAATAGCTCAAGTGCATCAGCAACAACATCATCATCATCAGTTGCCCAGCATGGGCAGCCTTATGTATAGTGTTGCACAGACGATGCCAAATAGTTCGATAGGCGGTACAGCGACGGCAATGGCAGCTGCATCGGCTGCCGCAACAGTTATACCGCCGGGTGCACCATCTCCGTTGCCAGGACCCGCTGATGCTGTGGTTATAATGCTGCCACCGCCACCACTGACCGTGCAACAGCAACAAGATAATTTGGCCAGTTTGCGTGAAGTGCAACAGCAGCTGGTGCATTTTAGCAGCACTCTGGAGCCGTTGGTCAGCGTTAACTGACCCAAGGGCTTAACAGCAGCAACATCAGCCGTATCCGGATCAACAGCAACAGCAACAACAGCGGCAACGGATAAGTTTGTCAAGCAAACAGCAGTGAGCACGACAACGACATAAGCCACAAGAGAGTTGCCGCTAGAGTTGCCAGAGTTACTAAAATAGAGACAGCATTAAATGATAGAGTTGGCCAATGGGCAATGACTGCAGCACGGGTCACGGTATAATTAATGACAATGGCGGTGTTGGCCAATGCTTCTACTTCGTCTTTTTTGGGGTCAAATTGTGAAGTGAAGTAATTTGGATTTGAGTTTTGTAATTAAGTTCATTAATCATTAAAATGACTCTCTCACACTTATCCGTGTCTACAATATTTCCGAGTAAAATTTAAAACACGGAAACATAAAAGAAATTGCTCAACATTTCATAAAGGAAAGTAAAGAATAAACACATATATACATACATATATATAAACTGCCATTTTTCTCTAATAAAATATTGCGTATACGCAATATTTATATTAAAAGCGTTTCATCGAAAATAAAATAAATAAAATAAAATAAAAATTCTATTTAGAGCATTTAAAAAAAATAACTCTGCATCTGTGTATGTGTGTCTAAAATTGTGAACAATTAAAAAATAAAAAATAAATTATTAAATATAAATATTTAAGAGAATAAATGAATATTAATTAAGAATAAATGTTTAAAAGCATAAATACACACACACACACACACACACATTTTAAATGTAATTGTCTAAACAATAAAATAAATGTAAATAAAATATAAAATAAATTTAAAAAATTAATTAAATATTTGTATATTTGGCAATTGATTAAAAAATAAGAAAACAAAATTGAGCAGCCGCTGTTTTGTTTAATTTAAGTGAAAAATAAAATTATAAATTATAAATTATAAAATATATATTAGATTAGTAGCTAGTTGGGATTAGATTTTAGTAACTTATATTAATTAAGCACATGAAATAAATTATAATAAAAATATAAATAATATATTATATAAAAAACAATCATTTAAATGCTCAGAACCCACTAAAAATTATAAAATAAATCAATAAAATATTTAAAAAATAAATCCAAATGAATTTTATGATTTTTAGTTCCCTTCACAACCAAATAAAAATTAAAAAATTAATAAATAAAATATAAAAAAAAAGCTCAAATGATTATTTAGTTCCCTTAAAACTCTGTAAAATAACAACAACAAAAAAAAAATAGTATTTAAACACCATAAAATAAAAACTAAATCAGTAATAAAGTGTCACAGTTTATGAAAATTACCAACAAAAAAAATTTTAAAAAATCTTTTATTTATGACAACGAAAACCACAAAAACCAACAAACGTTTAGCTGAAAAAAAACACAATATTAAGTAAGTATAAAATAACAATTTTTTCAAGGTTTTTGTGCTTAGTAATTTATTAAATAAAAATGCGCATTTGCAGTGCGACATTTGTGGTATAGCTCTGGCCACACACACAGCATGTGGCATTATGTACATGTACACTTAACCAAACGGGCATCCTAATGGTTGTCTCCAAGTGTGAAACATACCAGAGAGCGGTCGCCATTTTAAAACTCAAAACGCAAATGAAAATTGCTTCCGTTTCCGTTTTATTGTGGCAAGCATTCGTGTCGCAAGTGTAAAGTATTGTTGCTCTGCATTGATTTAAAGGCACAACATAAAAGATAAAATATATTGATCTGGTTAGCTTTAACTAACATACATTCAAGTATCGAGTTTTTAAGTTAAAAATTGCCGAGCAAACGATGAATCTAACAGACAATATTGTACTACACACACCCAGCTTCTTTATATTATGCACTTGAGTGGCTGACAAACATTTGAATTTATGCATGAACATAGTATGGATGGAAGGCATTGAAAATGCATTTGGATAGAAGAAAAATCCTAAAGCTAAAGCAACTCAAGTGACTCTATACGGACAGGCGAGCGTCCAGTGCTGGCTATCCCACTCAGCAACAACAACAACAGGAAATAGAGTTCGCTTGAGATTGCACATCCATATTGGTATACTTGACACATGATGAGCTTTGTGCTTTCCTAGAGAATATACAAATTCGATAAACATTTGTACATACTTCGACTGGAACTGGAAGAACGACTCTTCTTTGCTGTACAATGAAAAGCAAATTAAAATGGTTTTAGCCATGCCACTTCAGTACGAACCAAATAGACTGAAATTTAATCCACTTACGTATGAATAATCAAAGATATACACAGACAAATTGCGCATACGCCATGTATGCTGTACCTATAGTTTGCTACGTTACGTTTTTATGAACTAACGTAAAAACAAAATTCTTTTTACAACAGCCACTTACAGGCAATTGATGAAGATCCGATGCCAAACATTGCACAAACCCAACTGCTGCCATCAATTGACTCTCAAGTTTTAATGCACAACACATCCTTGGCATCTTTTTGGGGCATGCAGCTTGGCAGCTTTGTTTCCCCAGCCGTCAGCCTGAATGCTATAAAAATTTACTCGTACAACAAGCCTGGCTTGCCACTCTCTATGTGTATTTTTAAGGATTTTTATTAGTTTTTTTTGTTGTTTTTTATATATTTTTTTGTAGATGCAACAGTTGCGGTTCCATGTGTAAATTTAATCAGTCAGCTTACTCAAGTATGCTGCAACAGCCTTCTTCTTATAGCTGGCATCCGGTTTGTCTGTTTTATGGCTTGCACACAGGGCGCACACACTTGCACTTGCACAAGTTGTAAACGGAAAATATCGAAAATTTCAGAAAATTTAATTAAATGCATTGGTTTCTAGTCGGTTAGGCCAATAGAACACACATACTTCAGTTGAGGTAAACTAACATTTAATTGATTCTGATGATGAAGTGTCTTCAAATGATGCATAACACACAATCTCTATAAGAAAATATTTTAGCTCAACATGTGAATCATGCCACAAATGCTAAAGAGTTACCTGTTCAATCAATATATATTAATTATCGAATTAATTAATAATTTCCAAAAGAATTAAAGAGGTTTTTCATATAAATTTCAATAAATTAATCGATTTAGTTTGAAATATTGTAAAAATATTAAAATATTTTAGTTTTTTGGGTTTTTTTTAAGTACACTTAACTATATTACATCAAGTTGGCCAATCAATCAAAGCTGTCGGACGACCATTAACCCCTTACATATTGCTGGCATGACAAATCGCTTTTGACAGCCTGACAGACATTGTCTACAGTTACAGTTTACCAAGAGTTAACAAACAAAAAAAATTTCGAATTCTTTAGTTCTTTAGCTCTTTAATGTCAGCACGACGCATTTGTTAACACTAATTGCTTTTCAAAGCTGCCAGAAGGAAAGAAAATATGGAATGAAAAACAATCCTTGTCAACAATTAGAAGAAAAATGCTAAAGAATATACATAAATGAAGGAAAACTTAAAAAAAAAGAGACGAGCAACAGAAAAAGATTTCATTGGGGGACTGCCGCAAACACATGTGGCAAGCATATGATGTTTATTGTGGCAGCCAGGAGCTGCAACAGCAGTAGCAGCAATAGCATAAAAGAGCAGCAGAAAAATGAAATCAAAAATCCTTTTTGTGGTTACAGCTAGAGATATTATAACTGACAGTTTGCTGTACACATGATTGAAAAGAGCTTTAATTTTGGCGCATGCCTGAAAGTATGCAATGAAAAATTTCGCAACTTTATAAATTCAACTAAATCGCTAGTTGGCTAAATGAGCCGCCTATTTTGTTAACTAAATTGATGGCAATATATATATATATATATATAGTATTTTGGCCAAATAACATTTGCCAAAATCTCGCACCTAAAGACAACCCTCCTGGGTGTAGTCAAAAACTTTTTGTGGGGGTAACAATGCATAAATTCTATTTTTTTTTATAGCCAAGTTCTGTGGCATTTTGGTTTTGGTTTTTCGGTTATTTTTGGCCGTTGAACGTAAAAGTTTCAATCAATTTTGGGTTTTTTTCTGGGTCATTGTCATTAATGTGATCAACTTGACACGTACATCATGGTTATTAGACCTAGAGAGAGTTGGACTAATTTGAGGGTGAGGAAAACAAAAACTTTCTAGAATTTTTTTGCCCATAATCACAGTGCTAAAGACAATACATAAATCTATGACATAAGTATAGAAGCAAAAGCATAAGCATAAATATCCAATATTAGGCTATATTTAACAACAGTCATAAGACTGCTGCTGCTATACTACGTTCCGGCCCAGACAACAGTCGGTGGCAGCTTTTTCCCGCTGGGCTGCCAAACAGATTTATGATTTGAAGCAAAGTCGCGCGCGCGTGTGTGACTCCATTAAATGTGTTAATAGGATAATGTTGACAACGCAAAGCAGACAGCAGTAGGCAGAGAAAGCTTTACGTTCCATTTTTTTTTTTGGTTATTATTATTATTGTTAGGGAACGCACCCCCCATTGCTTGAAATGTAAATTTAAAAATATCAAATACCATGAAAA
The DNA here is from genome assembly GCA_037040065.1 of Dettopsomyia nigrovittata. Lineage (NCBI taxonomy): Eukaryota > Metazoa > Arthropoda > Insecta > Diptera > Drosophilidae > Dettopsomyia > Dettopsomyia nigrovittata. The sequence goes on from JBANCX010000064.1 coordinate 42,201, forward strand.
CACTGAGCAAAAGAAATGTTGAATTTAATTGAATTGTACACTGCATTTACCTGTCTAAAAAAATTCATCTAATATTATTTTAATATAAATGATGTTTTTCAAACCAATTTTCTGTTTATTTTTGGTGGATTTAAAGATCAAACTTCACTTTTTTTTGGTTTTTTTGTTGGTGTGTTTGATAAATGAAAGCAGAGAGCGTCACAAAAATAAACACTCACAGAAGACTGTGTGCAGCCAGAGGTAAATAGAGGACAACTCTAAACACGTGCAGCTAGCAAATAAAGTAAAGGACTCCATGTTCCAAACATACATAGATAGTACATAGATAGGTATGTACATATAACAATAGCTATGAATGAATTTAAGCACGCAGCTTTGTGTATTGAACATGTCATCGGCAAAATTGTGTCAAAAACCCACCGCAAATACCATAGTTAGGTGGGTGGTGGTACAGTCAGCGGGTATACCTTTGGCAGCCATTGTTGTGCATCAACCATTTTGCACAATATTTCCTCTGTTATGGCCCAGCTTCAACTAACATGGCTTGCCACTTTTCGGCTGCACCCTTTAAGCCACGTTGCGCGCCCTTACTTCTAGCTTCAGTTTTCAGGCTATACATCAATTTAACAAGCAAGCATGCACATGGGAAATTAGCTAGCAATAACGGTATTTTTCGGATGCAGCGACAAAACTGTGCTCACAGCACATGCCCCACACACACACAGAGACTACGAGCACAACAATTGCAACAACTCTGTGGTGTACTATCCACAAATTGTTGCACATCACGAACAAGTCCTTTGACTTTGTAAGCACAACAATTTTTTTTTTTTTGTATCTTACCTAAATAAATAAATTTATGCAGGTTGCATACAGAAAAATGTGGCAAGTGCTTCAAATGCCACAATGACCAAATATGCGATGTTAAAGTTGGTCATAAATCTTTAAAACGATCGTGTGATTTATTAATAAAAGAAATGATGACAATGATAATGATAATGATAATGATAATGATAATGATAATGATAATGATAATGATAATGATAATGATAATGATAATGA
>JBANCX010000065.1:0-37046 GCA_037040065.1 Dettopsomyia nigrovittata
CAAACTGCGCAGAACAGAGTCCGGTGGAGAAACCTAATAGAGGCCCTAAGCTCCCAAGAGGAGTAGAAAGGAAAAAAGAAATTTATTATCTATCTAGATTCAAAGTGTTTTTATATGAAACTAAATTTAACTAAAGACATTTTCGACCTAGAGCCAGCTAAAGAGAAGACAGAGAGAAATGGAATATTATTTATCTAACGAATAAGTTAAGTTTTCTTTATAATTTTCCAATGAAAATGAAACTTGAAAAATAAAATAATTTTTTTTGTTTTTGTTTTATGCATAATTTCTGTGTATTCTTCTCAAGGATCTGCTTGACTGCGTTCCCTTTGCTGCGTTCTCAGTGTAATTAATTTGGCGTTGAAACTATATACATTTGTATCTTATGAATACATATGTATCTAGCTAGAGCATTTGCGCTGAGTCATGTCCACTTTTGTTGTCTGCGCTTCTTCCTGTCTTCCATCTAGATATGTTTGTCTTGACTGACTGACTGACTGACTGAAGGATGAGCAAGAGCTAAAGACAATAAAATTGTCAAAACTCCAACTCCTTCGAATGGGGGAAAGGTTTACCTAGACTGACAGACTGATTCATAAGCTTTAAAGGCGACTTTAAAGTCTTTTCACAAGACTCCAACTACAACTGGGGGGAAAGTTGAACTTTTCTTATATATTTCCAACGATTTTATTGAAATTTCTTTACAAATTTTACTTACGTGCACCGGGTGCGATGACCGTATACACTAATATACAAGAAACTTGATGACTTCCTTTTGAACGCTTCTTGGTCGAATTTTTCAAGAAAAATACAAAATTTGCATTTCGAAAGAATATTTTCCAAAGCCTACGCTATAATTTTACCTTCCCTCCCCCGCAATTTTTCAAAATGCATCCTGGGAAATGAGCGACGAACCATGAACAACACAACAAACTATAAAAAGAAAAAATAATTCTTTGGAATTTACTTTGGATGCATTCATCTATGCTAGACGATGTATTTTATTTGATTAAAATTAACGATAAATACAGAAAAAGTTTATTTGAAAAACTCAATAATTAAATATTTTCCAATTTTAAAGATTTTATACTGAACCAGCTCCCCTTGCGTCCTCCCTGCCTCAACAAGAAAGCTAGTATTGAAAATCAAAAGCAAATGTTGTGAGCCGGTAGATAGGCATCAGTAAGACACACCAGCTGATCAATCAGCTCCCCGAAAAAAATAAGAGAAAAAATAAAGGTGTGCTGCCCTTCTACCCTCCTTAACACTCCACAAACCTCCCCATGAACGGACGGACCACATGCTGTCGTATAAATATGAAAATCGTGACTTGAACGCTTAAAAAGCGCTTAAAACGTATTAAACAAACACATATATGGAAGGAAAAACTTGTGTGTGTCTGTCTCACTGTCTGTCTGTCTGTCTGTTTGGGCCGGAAAAATGACAAAGAGCCCAAAAAGAAGAAAAAAAACAAATTAAAATGCTAAAGAACGAAGGTATTATACCCTAGAAATAAGCTAATTGCATGAAGAAATTGCAAAGCAATTTAAGAAAAAATGAATTTCTCTTTCAATAGAAGACTGATTTTTGCAATCTATCGCTATTTTTATAGAAAATTGTTTAATCCTATACATGTGGTATAGACATTCGACAAGACTACAGGGTATATTGTATAAGAGTGAGTGTAAAAAATAGAGAAGAGAGCAAAGAGTAAGAAAAATAGGTTTATCCCTGGATTAATCGTTATAATATATAATAATTTAGAATACCCCATTTTAATGAATACTACAAGACTACAGGGTATATCACATAAGTGAGAGAGGGAGAGAGAGAGAGAGCGTGTCCAAAATAGAGAGCGAAGAGAGCAAATGCAAGTTACATATGTAGATGTGTTGGTGAGAAGGGAGATCTATCAACTGCATGCATCAAAGAAAAATTGTCAATCATAAGGTCAAAGGGCGCAAAAAAAAATTGAAATTTTCCTTAAACTCTCTCTCAGTCTCTCGCTCTTTCTGTCTTTCTGTCTTCTGCATATGTAATTACAGGCGAGATGAAATGCTCAGCTGACAGCTGTACGAGAAGTACAAGAAGCAAGGAAGAAAAGAGTCGGAGAAAAAACTATTCCCGACGCATTGGAATTTAACCTCCTCCCATCCCCAAGCACCTAACACAACACATCTCCTTTTGCTCGTTCCGCGTCTCTCGTTTCTATTCGCTTGGTTAGCTGTGTACACACACACACACACACACATGCACACATATGCAAACAAGCACAAGCACACACACGCACTCACACTCATACACACTCAATCTTTTTGTCTATTTTTGAAGCAATTTGTGTTTTTCTGTTGTTTTTGTTGTGATAAATGCATTTTCATGCGCTGCGGAGGTCGTTGTTCACTGGAAGGGCCAAGAAAATTTATATATAAATAAATAAAAAAATAAAATGTTTCCATTTAAATAACTTAAAGTAAAATATTTTCCATTTTGCTAATTGAAAATCGCATGCGATAAATATAAATACATAAAAAAAAAAGATTAATTTTATATACAAACAACAACAAACTGGCTGCGGCCATATACTACAACGGGCGTCAAAGCGAGAGAGCAGCATAACATAATAATCATCATCGTCATACACACACACACATGCTAGCATTAATCATCATCGTCATACACACACACACACACATGCTAACATTTGCCTGATGGTTCTCTCTTACACAGACACGAAACACTGCCAACTGATTGTGTGTGCAAGTCTGTTGTTGCCTGCTGTGTTAGCTCTTAGGCAGTCAGAGCGCCACAGCTGGCAAGTGCCCGGGTAGCTCAGTCGGTAGAGCATTGGACTTTTAATCCAAGGGTCCAGGGTTCAAGTCCCTGCTCGGGCGAAAAAAATTTTTTTTTCCCTCAATTTTTATTTTTTCCTGATTTTATATTTTAGAATTTTTTTTGTTTTGATGTTTTTTTTTTTTGTTTAGTGCGTGGGAATTAGCTTGCGGCACAAGAATTTCATTCATAAAAAGGTTTGAAACGATGAAGCTGAAAGAACAGAGAGGCAGCAGCAGAGCCTGTGGCAAACATAGAGTAACGCCCTCAAAATGTGTCTGCAGCAGCAACCAACAAACTTGTGGCAAGCAGCACAGCCATCCTTTAACGTGCAACTGTAATATTAACCGGATATGAGGCGGATGCCACAAAGATTGAATCATCCAATAAGCCGCCCAACCAGACGGCTGCAGAAGATTAAAACGCATTTGGGACACGGGACATGGGACAGTTTCATTGGAATTTGTTTTTTTCTTCTGTTGATATTGTAAAAAATATATTTTTTACATTAAAATGTCAAAGAAATTAGTCAAAGTTAAATAATTTATCATCTTGCCACATAAATATCTTGCAACATGACTGTACAACAAAACAAAAAAATTTTTTTTGTTGTATATTTTTACTGTTATGCAGTTTAGCTGGAAATCTTTTAAAGCGTTTCGGGGATAAGAAAGAAAGTTTCCGAAAACTTGAAATGTTTTACTTTTTTTTTATTGACACATTTAATTGATAAATTAAAGGCGCGACGCGGAATAGTAAAGAAGTTTAAAGAATACATTTTTAAAAATAAAGCTGAGAACTCTGTAAATTCCTAGAGAAGTTGTCTAAAAATGAAAGATATTTTATTTAAATTTAGCTTTTTTTTATAGATTTATGCTCTCTACACTGTGACAAATTAAACACGTTACGCCGGACAAGCTTAGCGGCAATTGAAGTTATGAACTTTGAAATCTTTCTGTTTCTGGCTATAAACAAGCAAGAACAGTCATAAAAAACAACAAAAAACAGCTAAAAAAACATGCCGCCTGCTGCTGCTGTTGCTGAAGAAGAAGATTCTTTTATTCTTTCTGATGACTCAGCGAGCGGCGATAAGATCAATCATTTAAGCCAAACAGACAAAACGGGGCTAACAGCAGCGGCAGCAGCAGATGAAAAAATGTATTTTATATATAATCTCAACAGAAAAGAGCCAAAACGCACGAAACCTTTGCGGTTTTGACCACAAAAATACGTTGTTTGCGTTGATAACGTATTGAGCATACGAAAGTAGACAAGTTAACGCATTTTTCTGTCGTCAAACCGGCTTTGATTTCTAATTATTGGAATCAGTTTTTTTTTGATTTTGCTTCAAGCGGAAATAGCTAAAAACAATCAATAAACCAAAAAAAGGCGAAAAATGTTTTCAAAATTTGCTTTTTTTTTCTTTTGGGGATTGGTTTTTCAATAGAAATATAATTCCAATTAAAATATCTATTTTGTTTATGAACTAGAGCCACTAAAAGAACCAAACAAAAGAACTTAATTTAAAATACTTTTTTTTAGCCTTTTTTTTTAAGCCTTTTCTTGCTGCTGCTGTTGTTGTCGGTGCGTCCTAGACAAGTTTACAATTTAAATTTATTCATTTTGGAAGCAATATGCAATAACTCAATGTTGGACATGCCAGCCAAAGTATCTTAAAGATGCTGCAACATAATGAAGTATGAAACGCACGCGCGCCCGCTCTCTTCACAGACAAAGCGTCGTCGTCGTCGTCGCGTCGCTTCGTTTGGGGGCAGCCCAAAACAAAAACAGTCAACCGACAGTTCTCTCTAGAGTCTAGACTATGGCTACCCTCTTAGATCGTAATACAAGTCAAGCGAAAATAATCTATTGGAACATTCGTTGAACGAATAATGATGAGTTGAGTCGATCTAGAGCAATACCATTTGATAAAGATTCTAATTTTGAATGTTCGTACGGATCGGACGCGTTTATCCTATAGCTGCCCTAGAAAAAATCGTTTAAAAATACATTCGTTATATGAAAAACTTCAATAAAATTCGATAATTAACGACTATATCATAGAGCTGCCATAGGAACAATCAGTTTGAAATGATTTACAGATTATCCGAAAGGAAAAAGCGTCGAAAACATGGACCGTGCTCGATCCGAGCAAGCTCTGGTTGAGCGTAGAGACAACTACGAATACACTCTTGGAAAGAAAATGTGTAAAAAGACGTTCATGCTCTCCTGCATACATATATTTTATATAATTGATTCTATTCTTTTGACAATATGTGTATGTGTGCCTCACATTGACAATGCTAGTCAGCTAAATATGTTAGTTTTCTATTATCTTTTTTATTATTATATTTATGAAGAAATTGCATTTTGACGATGATGAATCATCCTTTTGGGCCAAGACAATATTTCTATATCAAACTAAAAGAAAAAAAAAGCTGTTAATAGTCAAATCATGTAACCATACGGCTGCTTTAAAGCCAAACAATTCAACTGGTTTTTACAGCATGACAATCGCTTTTTTATGATTCATAATTTGTTACAAGTGTTTGAAGGGCTTGGCTTGTCCGTTGATCCAGACGCGGGTGGGAGCTGTCTAACTGTGTGAAAGACTGGGGAAGGTAATGAGCATGTAAATGGCTTAAAAGTGCTTTCAATTAGTCAGCATTGGTGGTGGTCAAACAACAACAACAAAAAAAAGGATTAAACGATTAAGTTTTGCCGTGTAACAATTAATCGATTAATTTTCTCTCTCTCTCGATAAATGATTAATTTATTCATCGAGAACTTTTCATCTAAATATTTAAATCATTTGGTCCTACAGCCACAAGATATATCCAAATTATCTGGACAACATGCTACAGACGCAATTCAGAGACACAGGCGACAAAAGTCTTATCAAAGGCAACACGCACGAGCATTTATGCGCATTTTGGCGTCAATGTTCAATATGAAAAATGAATTTAAAAGTGAGATTTTAAGACCACCCGGCTTAAAAAACGAAGAAAAAACCTTTTTGAAGACAATACAAGCTGTACATGGCAATGGTGCACGACTAACATATATCCTGTAAATAGTTTTATATAACGAAACAAATGATTTTATTAAACAAATGTTTGTGTTTTTAAATGAACTCTATTTGATCATTTTTGTGAACCTAGAGCCTGCTAAACGATTATATATAAAAAAGTATCAAATAAATATATAAAAAATGTGAAATTTCTTCTTCATGATTCCCAAAAATGGGTTACAGGGTATTTGTAAATATAAGTTTTTAAGCTGAAGCCCTAATTTGTCAGTCAATCTTGTAATTCTACGAAATTAAAGCTTTATTTTTCAGAGAGAGAGAGAGAGAGAGAGAGACCCAAAAGAAAAATGTTGAAAAATGTGGGTAGACCTCCAAAAAGGTGTCAATTCGTGAAGCACAAGAATGCATGCTAATGATGATGATGATCTTGATAATGACGATGATGATGATGATGAGTAATAAACACAAAGTGAAGAAGGAGCTGCAGCCAGCTTAAAGTCGAAAGAATGAAGAGAGCGAAATACATATATAAAAAGTGAGGTTAGGTAATAAATATCAATGTCTAATTGAGAAAATATTGCAAAAAATGTATGGAAAAGTGTAAAAGCTTTTCAGCGTGAAGAAGAAGAAGACGACGCAGAAGGAGATATTTTCTTTAAGTATGCTTCGTGTCATAAAAAAGCAAAAAACTAACCTCAAAACTCATAAAAAAAAAAATTCTTAAATGGCTACCGTACACATACACACATATGTATGTACATACAGCCCACACACACACAGAGACACACAGACAAATACCATTTACAAGCTTTTATGAGGCGCAAATGGAGGTGGCAACTCCCAGGCACCTCCATTAGTCCATTAGTTAGGCTCATATTTGAGTCATATATGACTCAAAAATAGAGGAACAAAAAAACAAGTAAGGAAGCTCTGCTCTAGGTGAGCAACAACAATCTCTGGTTCTAAGCTCTATGCACGCACAACGACCTAATGACAACCATTTTTCTTTTGCTTGATAACATTTGCATTTGTTATCCAATTCTTATGAAATTTGTAGAGTTGATAACTGATATTATGACAATTATCTATATTGCATTTCAAGTTCATGGGTTAAAATTTACACGTGTTATTTCATGTTTTTATTGATTTGGGGCGTCCTATTATACATTTTTTTTGCAAATCATTCAAACGTAAGCTTATCCTTCTTTGAAGTAAGTGTATAGCGCATTCGTTATGTAACAGAAATAATCATATTTTTTTTGTTGGTTTTTTACAACTTTAATCTGTGGTAGTCGCCGTAGAGATTAAAGAGAGAGCGAACGAAGCGTTAAAAAGTGTTTACAAAAGAACAAGAAGGCTTCAATTAGTATACTACAAAAAAAAGGCGCAAATTGAACTTCATTTAGCCATGTTTAGCTGCAACTTGTCTAGCAAAATGAAGTTTGCGCCATTTTTTTTATATTTTTTTTATTGTATGACGAAGGGCTAATGACCGACTGACCACCACCCAATGCCCAACATGCAAATGACTAAGGAACATTGTCAATTTGCAACAGGGCAAGCAGCAGCAGCTGCATCAGCTCCATTAATGAGCAAGTGACCCCAATAATGATGAACTAGACACAACGAACAACTAACTGAACAAACACATCCTGTGTCTCATATACATATAGACAAAGGGTATCAATTAAAAAAAGAACCAGTTCAATGAACCTTTTCAAAAACAATTGAAGCGGAAAAAAAAAACATTTTAAAGACTTGTGTCGGTAGCTAAAGCGGCTCAACAAAGCTCATCCTCTTCAGAATATTGTAAAAATTGTATAAATATTTATAATCTATTATTTCCAGAGCTTTAATGCAATTCGATAACTTAATTTTAGCCTAAAAACTCTTAAAATTTCAAATAAAAACAATTAAACAATTAATTTTCCTGTTTATTTTACGTAAAAAGTTCTATAAATTGTCGTCGCGACAGCAAAATAATAATTGTTTTTAAACCGAATTTTTTGACTTAACGAGAATTTCAGATTTTGTATGAGCTTCGTTGGGACGCTTCTGCTTAAATCTTTGGCTTATTTTTGAAACATTGCCGGGTATATGTACTTATAAACAAATAAGAACTTTAAAGCATTACCGGGAATATAAACAAATAGGAATAATAATAGCGAAAATAAAATTTTGTTAAATTATTGAAGCTTACCTTTCTTAGATTTCAATTAAATCTAAAGATCCTTTGACATAATAAGCATTTGAACGTTTTGTTTTTTTTAAGGATCTAACAACAAATAACAACAATACACTTATACAGTGTGCAAGCGAGATGGCAAATGGACTTGAAAACAGGAAGAAAACTTTTCTTTTCGCCTTTTGCTTTGGGTGGGGCACACTTGTTTTTATTGGGTTTAGTCAAAAAACTTGACTTTCAATACAAAATTTTTGTTACAAAATTTAATGAAATTTTTTATAAACACACACACACACATACATACATATATGTATAGTCTATAAACAAATTTGAAATTTATTGGAAAATGTTCGTAATTTCGTTTTCAGGGGTGGTTCTTTGGAAGAAGAAGAAAAACAAAAGCGAGAATTTCACGAATAAAAATAAAATTTATTTTTTTTCAAGGGTGGCGGCGCACACAACCGGCATTTGACCAAAAAGATTATCGGGGAAATTATATTTATCAAATGCTTAGAAAATACATTGAAAATGTATTGTTTATTATTATATAATTATGCACAAAATGAATTTCTTTAATTTAATTAAATAATTTGTTAATTAATTCAAGTCACAAATATGTTGTTTTCCTATTAACGAAATAAGTTAAGGACTAAATAGACGTCCGCACGCACGCACGCAATGTAAGGCAAACACGAGCGACAACTAAACTCGTCAGTCACAAGGCGTCCCGTTCGTTCGTTCGTTCAGTGAACTTCGTGAGCGGACGACGACAATCTATTCCAATTGGAATAATCGGGATGAAAATGTTTGAATACAACTCTACATATTTATATGCAAAGGGTGTGTTTTTATATATGTACATATGCCGGTGTCCTGTTCAGCGAACAGCTGCTGGCAGGGTATGTCTGTGTGCGTGTGTAGACTGGAAGCATAATAATTGCCGATTATCCTTTAGCATCGCATTTGTTTTGAAACGATTGACGGCGGCAGCTGTGCGTCTACCCACCTAACCTCAAAAACGAAATTATGTTGTAGTCCTACAATTTAAGGTTAGGTGTCGTAATAACAACGACGACGTAATAAATGCGACAATGAAACCATAGCGACCATATCGAGTCGAGACACCCACTTAAACATGAATAATGAGAGAAAATGTCGCATTCAACATTCTCTTCATACCATAACCTTGCTCATTAAAGTTGAGCCTTTGTTTTCATAGGGACATCGCTAGAGACTTTCGACGGGATAAAGATCTTAAAATGTCTTTTGACTGTTCCTTAAAAAAACTTGAAAAGTTGCACATAAACTTGATACACAGATGTATCATATCAAAAAGAAAAAATCAAATAACAAGCGTAATTTTTGACCTATGACCTATGAAATTTTGTACAAATAATTGTTATCGTATAAGTTATCTACTCTACCAATATCATAACAATCGCATAAAATCGCAAAAGAACAAACTTGCTCTATACTCAACGCTTGGATCAAAGCATCTCGTTGGCCAGCACACTCAACTAGAGCTTCCTTAATTGTTTTTTATGATCAACTTACCTCAACATTCTCAACATCGTAATAGCATAATGTCCGTTTGGTTAATTCAAACCAACGATGTTTATAATTGACCGGCGTAAAGCGCTTTTTATTTTGTGCACGCTTAACCATTGAACCACTCTTGACAATATCATAAAGACGTTCCGACATTTTATCCAATTTGGATTGAAAGGATTTATTATTGCTGCTGGAACGCAGGGAAATTGTTGATTTGATGCTGCCATGTGAGCTGCGTTGCGTTCTATTGCTGCTATTGATGCTCAACATTGCGTCTGTAACAGAGAAAGAGATTGAATAATTATTATAAAAATAGAAAAAAATCCATAAAAAAATGAAAATGTTTCATTTGTTTGTTTGTTAGTTTGGTGGGCGTGCGAATCTTATGCCATTGACCGTTGTTGTTTAGCCAAATCTGTGTAAACTTGGCTAATAACCGTAGGCGTCGTTAAGAGACACTCAATCAATCAGGCGCAAAAAAGAGCAAACAGAAGAGAGAAGCTGAAGCGAGAAGACAGATTCAGCAAATTGAGCGCTTAAATGGCCAATTAATTAATCAAGACGGAAAAAATAAATAAAAAAATTGATATTTAAAGGATTAGCTCTTCGCCAACCAACCAAACAACCAACTGATCAGTTGATCACTAAGCTGATCAGTTGTGTACATAAAATGAGAGGCTCATTGGGCAGCCATTTATATGCCACACATACATATATATCGCACTTCAACAACAACAATGGCATGTCTGCCATATGCGTCTGAGCATGGAAATCAACAAAAACAAAAGCGACAACAACAAGGAGATAAAGAAGAAGTAACAACAGAAAAACGCCTGCGCCGCCTTAACTCCAAAACACTCTGAGGGATTAAAAGTTACGCTCTGTGCGCGCTCTCTCGCTCTTTTTTTTCTATTTTCTTTACGCTCTTGCAGCAACGCTCTCTTCAATAAATCGAATTGAATTTCATATTTTTGTTAAATTGTTTTCACTTTGCACTCTCTTTGTCTCTGTCACTCTCTTATCGTTTTTATGCATATTGCACTTTAATCAAGCAGAGCAGGGCAGAGAGCAGAGAGCGTTGGAGAGACCAAGCAAGTCACACACACACACACAGGCACATTAAACACATATGTAAGTAACAAGTGAAGTGCAATTGCTAAACTGTGGCATACCCTAGATACTCACAATATACAAGCAATAAATAAAAGCAAAAATATATAAATAATTAAATAAAAATAAACGAAATTATTATTTAAATACAAGTAAGTAAAAAAATAATAATTTTTGATAATAAATTAAATGTGGCGCTGGCCACACTGATCGCCAATCTACAGGGTATTATAAACAACGCAAAAAAAAAGGATCGCAGCAGCAGCAGCAACAACGACTGACGTCGCATACACATACATAAATCTTTTGGCCTCAGGGGCTGCTCTGAGACTGAGACGAAGACGAGGATTCAACGATCCAACGACTGCGACTAGGAAGAAAGAAAGAAGAAGCAGAAACATAACAGACAAAAAGACAACGCGTTTCGGCAAAAGCGAGGCGTGGCCATGGCCATGGAGCAACAGACAACAAAAAGGAGACGACGACGGCCGACGACAACTTTTAAATTTTGCCACGCAAATTGGCTGCGTTTAGTTTTTTTATTTTTATATTTTATTTTATGCTTTTGCAACTTTTTTTTTGTTATTTTTCAAAAGATTTATTTAGCGGCGGGGGCTGGGGTAGTACGGGGCGTAGTTGGCGTTGGCGTTGGCGACGCGGCGACCTTTGAAAGAATTTCAATGAACACAAAAAAAAAAGAAAAACTCGTTTGCAGCTCGAACGAAGAGAACAAGAGCAAAGAAGAAAGAAACAAAAATCAGTTGCAAATGCAAGTGACACAAAACATGAATCTGATTGGCATTCATATTCGTTCTTATTGGATTGTTGTTATTTGGTCTTATCAGCGAAATTATAATTGTAATTTGTTTTTCTGCTTCTTCTTCTTGTTTTTGTTTTCTTTTTCTTCCACAACAACAACAACAACAACAACAAGAGAAATAGTGCTGATAAACCACAAAAGAAACGAAACAAAAGCGATAAATTAAAATAATATGAAATTTGAGCTGCAAAATGTTCAATTTAAATTTAAATAAAATAATAAACTTACCGAAAAGAATTCGCCACTCAAATTGATTAATTACAGCAACTGTGACCAGCCAATCGAACAATTATTTAATAATATTTTATAACAAATTAATTAATAACAAAGATCACTTTCGTTAACGCGGCGCGCACGCTCAACGATGACAACGACGATGGCACTGACAATGCGCGACCGGCTTGTTCAGCATTTCAGCGACAAAAAAAATATGAGGAAGAATAAGAGCAGAAAATTATAAACAATTTGGCGGCTCAGCTGTGTGCAAGACACACACACACACACAAACAGATGAGCACTCTACACACACATATAGACACAAAGATAGAGAGAGAGAGACGACGCAACAGGCGGCAAAATTTCTTTCTTGGAAATGCACAAGAAATTTGTTTGTTTAAAATATTATATAGAACAATTTAAATACACTAACTGAGCGGGCGTTTAATGGCAACTTTTATATGCACAATTTCTATATAAATAATAAATTTATATATATTTAATTATAAATATGTTTGTGATCTACTGTGCCGCAGCAGCCGCGCAGACGCAACGTTAGTTTTAAAACACTTATCGATTTAATGATAATGATTTTGCCAGCAATATCGATGCCATGGCATGTGTACTCGATAATACAGTGCTGCTTAAAATTATCGATAACATAAAATAAAATTTTGCATGCCATATCGATGCCATGACATGAGTACTCGATAGTACAATGCTAATCGATATTTACAGACTTATTGAATTCAAATAATTTATTTTAATTGTAACAAATTTTATGGAAATATTATACTGAAATGCATATACACATATTATTAATATATTTTAATTTTCCTTTTTTTGGTTAGCAGCAATGCGCCAAGCGCCTATGGAATAACGCAGCCAAATCATAAATAAATCGATGCCCATTTGTAGCCAAGACCAAAATGGTGACAATTTCGAGCCATCAATCTCCGTCCATCTCACTGCCACCTCTGACATGGGCAACTTCAAACGTTCGGCAAGATATAACAGCTCTACATCAAAGGCCCAACGTTCAACATGTAAACTATTAAAGAGTTTCCTTGCCGTGGCACGCGTAAAGAGCTTAAAGCCACATTGTGTATCCCGTATGGAGCGCACGGCAAAGATCCATACAAGTAGATGGAAGCCATGCATCAAAATTGTGCTACAAATAGAGGAAGAAATATGTTTGTAATCTCTAGCAACAGTTGTCTTGGGTCAGTGTTCTTACCGTAAAAAACTTCTTTTGGCTATTGATTCATCCTCCAGATGTGCACGCGAACCAATGGCAATGCCATCTTGCATCCACTCTGGAGCCAAACCCGTCAATGCCTCATCCAGTTTATCATAATCCTCAAATTTTGTTGCACCATCCGCATCAACAAACAACAATCGACGCCCACGTGCACTCAACATGCCCAAGCGCACAGCACCGCCCTTGCCACGATTCTCAATCAACTCCAATACACGAAATTTATTTGCTCCATATTTCTTTGAGTATTTGATGGCCAGAGAAACGGTTGCATCATTGCTACCATCGCTAACAATAATAATCTCATAGCTAAAGTTTAACTCCTTCTCTGACTTTTGCTCCAAAAAGGCCAAACACTCATCCAGCATAAGAGGTACTAAAATAAATGATGATTGATCATTAAATTGATTGATTACTCATTAAGTTTAATACTCATGTGATGCTTGATACTTACAACGCTTCTCTTCATTGTATGCCGGCACAATGACACTCAGTTCCAAGGTAGGTGAGTCTTCCAAATTGGGAAATTCCACAGTTTTAATTGTCTTGGGGTCGAGATAACATTTTTCAGCCTTGTCTCGTGTTATATTTGGATATGGTTTCGTTTTGTACAACAACACACCAATTATCTGGATAAAATTGAGAATAATCGTAATTTTCTGTTATCGATTTGATTTATCATTATGTACGTACCAGCAACGCGGCTGCTATTGTGAATGCAATTAGATAGCAGGCTGCTTGTAGCATAAAAGCCAACATAATTACAATATTAAATATAATCTAATTGATTCAAATTAACGGCTATCTAGCGTCAAACATCACTATTCGAATTAGCGGGTAAATATAAATTAAGATAGCCAGCCACGTATTTTATGCCAACTTTGCGTTTAATCTAAGACCAGCTGATAAAACACAATATTAACAAATGCATTGTTATCGATAAGTTACAACAAAAAAGAATCGACAATTGTATCGATACTACTTTGAGGCATAGTGTTGCCAGCCTGTTGCACATTTAGTTTAAATTTAAATATAAAAACTGTTAAGTTTAACTAACTTTATTTATTTATTTATTTACTATTGAAAGTTTATGAATTTTCAACATTTTCAATAATTAACTGACCTAGTACAACATGTGTTCTAGTGTCTCAGATCCATTGCGCCTGCGCGCTCTCTCTCTCTCTTTCAATGGAAAGCTCTCACTCTCCTTAGTTGGATACACATTTCATAATTTTTCTTGCTTAATTGTTGTTTGTTTATATTTAAAATGTTGCTTGAGAAAATTTAATTAAAAACGATAAGAAAAAATGTTAAATTTATATCTAATTGTGGCGAGTGTTGCCGCCATAAGCACCAGCACAGCATTCCAATTGAAATTGCAGGCAAATGTGGGCGAGCTCTTTACATATAAAATCGAGCCGCAGCTCTTCAATTGGACACATCAAGAGATTAGCGAACAATTTCGTTATAGACCCTCATTGCAACATTATCCCGATTTGCCAAGTTGGATGCGCTATATGTATAGCCATGAGTATCAATCGGGATTTCTTTATGGGACGCCACCAGCGGCGGCAGCAGGCAAATCTCTCAACTTGGATGTGGTGGCCTTAAATCGAAAGAATTATGAGACACGTCTGGTTATAATCTCAATGTTTGTGGCCTATAAGTTCATCTCACCGAATGTTGTACAAATGAAAATCGATAATTTGAATTGGGTGCATTTAATGGACCCGGGACGTGTTGAGAATTTACGAAATATATTTCGTAAAGATCTCTGGCCGGGCAGCAAAGAAGATTTAAATGTTGTTTTTATGGAATCTGCTGTTAATATGGGCGGTCGTTTGCCATTGCGTCCACAGCAGCGTGAAGGGTAAGTTAAGCTGGAGTTGTCTCGATTATTTGCCGATAATTATTTATCGATCTTCTCTAGCGTCGTTGTGCATGTTGGCAGTTTTGCACAGTTCTCGCCACGCCTTAAAGAGCTACAGGAGGAGGTGCGGCCATTATATAAGTTACCCTCGTGCACATATAAGCGCACCTCAGTGCAAAAGATCTTTGAAAGTGTTGGCTTTAAGCTAGATTGGTGTGCCTTCAAAATGGTTGGCATGGAGTCGCCTACAGCGGTGCTCTATCATAATAATCATGCCAGCGGGCATCGCAACAAAGGCGATCAACATCAGCATCAACAGCAACAGCAAAAAGAACATTTGCAGCGACAGCAACAGCAACACAATACCGAACAACGTTGGTTGGGCATACCACGTGAAGATGTTCCCATGCGCAATTATATTGATGAGTTTGCATTTGCATTTGCTATTCCTGGCGTCATTTTGGCCATACTTGTTGGCATATTATCAGCTGTGTTGTGCTTTCAGCATCACAAACTGTAAGTCTAATTATTATTTATTATTTTGTTTCTTTTTATTTATTTATTTATTTCATAGTTACAATCGTAAAGATGAATTTTTCTTTGCGAATATTTTTAATATATGCGAAGAGTCTTGTGCGAGAGCGCCAAGTGATTCGAATGATGATGAAGAAGAAGAAGATATTGATGATCTTAACAGGTGAATGGTTATTTTTTAGTTTATTTGTATGTTGCTTATCGATAACTCTATGGATTTTATTGTTATCGTTCGAATTAAAAAAAATTGTTTATTTTTCATTGCAGTTCAATTAATTTGGACAATCCGATGTCGACATCAACTGTACAAATGGTCCAATGTTCTGATACGAATCCTATGCAACCAGTAACAACACTGAAAAGCTTAAAAGATCCAAATTTTTTATTGGATAACATAAGTATGCGTTCGCAAAGTCCAAATAATAGTTTATATCAATTGGATAGTGGCACCTCTGGGCTATATGCACGTCCAAAGCCGCCGCCATATAAAGGTGGCACTCTTGGACGGAATGGTGTGGACATTTGACAAACATCGCCGAGAGTGCTCTATTGTTAAAAAAAAAAGCGCTGCATTACAAATATAACAATAATAAGCAATATAAATAATTGCAATTAAACGCACATATTTAAACAATAATGCCATATCATAATCACATCGAAATAATAACAATTATATATCAATTATATTATACGTGTAGCAAAAAAATAAAACATTTAGCTGAACTTTGTTTGCAAAAAATCTATTCAAATACAAATTCAAATTGCGCGCCTTACTTCAAGGCAACCCTGTTTACTTTTAAATACCATTCACTGGGCAACGTTGACAGATAATAGGCCACGAACTCTGCTGCTGCTGCTGCTGTTATTGATAAGCGCCTGTTGTCTACGGTGAAAGTCTTCTTGTTGCTCAACACTTTCTATATTTAAGTATTAATAAAATTATCAATTAAAAATTAACGTGTGTTAAAAAATGGTATTAACATTAATAGGCTCCCTTGAGGAGCTAATCGATCAATATAGCATCGATTTAATACAATTAGTATTTATTGTATTTATCGTTACAATTGTCTTTTTGGGCAGCTTAATGACTTTTGTGGAATCCCATTTACCAAACAGCATACGACAATCATTTCGCTATGGCAAACACAGTCACAAAGGTCAAACCGATGCAATTGTTAGCCATTTGGAAGTACCCAAAGCCTGGTTCAGTCATTTCTATATATTTGCCTTGTTCTGGTCAATGCTGTCACTATATTTCATCGCCAATGCCAGTTGGAGTCAAACGATGACGCCCGAATACGTGCTCAGATTTCTTGATTTCATGTGCGGCGGTCGCAGCAAGCGTGCCGTCCAAGTAGATACAAATACAGCATTGCTAGGCACACTCCTGCTTAGTATACAATGCTGGCGTCGCTTCTATGAGACAAATTTTATACAAATCTTCTCTAAACGTAGCAAAATGAATCTTTCCCATTATGCTGTTGGCTTTATACATTATTTTGGAGCGATTATCTCATTGTTGGCCAATACAGCAGGCTTTGTACGTGACTCTAAGCCAACGGAATTTACGTTAAAGCATTTAAGTCTAGTGCAATTGACTTATACATTAATCTTTTTGTTGTCCTGGTATCAACAGTATAGAAGTAATATGCGTCTGGTGGAGCTACGTCAAATTGGTGGTAAAACAGAGGAGCATATGCTGCCGACTGGTGGTTGGTTTAATGTTATCTCATCGCCGCATATGTTCTTCGAGGTGGTGATGTACTATTGTTTGGCAGATCTATTTACACCAATCAGCAACTGGAAGTTAATCTTTCTCTGGGTGGCTAGCAATCAGACAATCAATGCATTGCTAACACATCAATGGTATAAAGAGAATTTCAAGGATTATCCGAAGGAGAGACATGCCATAATACCATGGTTGCTTTAAGTACACATTTTTGTAATTTATAAGTGTGACATTGATTTATTATTATTAAATTTTGTTCAACTTGAACTTGGGTGTCCGTTGATGTTTACTATTTTTGAACAGGAAACATGAAAAAATGAATTTCGATGAATTGGTCAATCGATTGATTGAACATTTCAGGCGTCCGTGGTTGTTGTCTACTATTTGAACAAGAAACTGCAAAAAAAAAAAGAATTTCGATAAATCGATAAAGTTGAACATTTAATTAAGGAAACTTACCTATATGGATAACCCTGCGCCTTGGAACGGAATACAGATAATAAAAATGAAAAGAAAACAGTTAACAATACCAGGCCGGCCATGGCCATAATACGATTTTTATTGTTTGCCTTCTGTGAGCCGGATTCAATGAGCAATATCATGCCCAGTACGATCATGGCATCTGTAAAAAGGTTCGAAATACAATTAGGATTCAAAATCAAGTTCAAATAAACCGAAAATCTTACTCAAGAACATAACAATATACGTCTCCACAACCAATTGTCCCTGTGAGGAGCCATGTATATAGGCAACGCCACCGTTTTGTGTCTTATGCACCAGTGGTGGTCCACGTATATGATTCCACATTTGTCCCGATATCATTGCAAAGCAGAAGAACACAGCAATCGCTCCCCACAAATTCCGATTGTATAGAAATTCCAAATTATTTCGTCGTATATACAGAAAACTGCCCACGAGAGCAACTAACGTTATCATGGCCACTGTGCCAGAATAGTTTGGTGGTCGGAACACGCGTATTGTTATATCAGTCCGTTCCGCAACGAATTTAGCTATCGAGTCCGCGGCAAAGCCAACCCGATGTATGTCCATGGTATCGGCACCTTTGGGTTTACCCTTCGCTGGGAAATGCATAAATACTGGAGCAGTATTTAGACGTAACATTTGAAAGACATCGGAGCCCTCATCAAAATCAACCATTGCAAAGAATAACTTATTTGTATAGATGGGTGAGAAGCGATATGAATTTGCCACAATGGTGAACTCATCGTGGGCATGTCGACAGATTTGACATTGACGTGATGGCGCCAGCGCTGTTAGCATAACAATCATTGAATAATTTCTCGGTGTATTTTTAACATATTCACGAAACTTTTGGCCATTAAAGCGTAACAAGGGTTTCTTCATATTCATTTCCATAAGATTTTGTACACGTTCGGAGAGTGAGAGGCCCGTCTATATGTCAAAAAATATATATTAAACAAACAATAAAAGTTTTGTTTTGCCGGCACTGGCAGTGACGTGGCCATAGAATCATCAGCTATTGAACCAACAACATACCTTTGGTTTAACTTGTGCTGTGGTGAATATCAAGCAGCTAATTAGCACAAAAAGTGTGCAAAGAAGCGACTTGTGCAGCAGCAGCGGCAGCTTCATTTTGCAATAATTTATATTTTAGCCAAATATAATCAAAGTCGAACTAAAATAAAATTCTTTTTTTTTTTATTGTTGCGGCTGCAGCTGATTGTGAATGGCACTTGCGTGTGTGTGTGTGTTAGCGTTGCCAGACTTGCCGAATGCTGCTTCTTTAATTCACTGCCAATCGCATCGATTTATCGGTGTTCATTTGCCCATCACTACTATTTGCGCTTGCGAGACGCGTTCATTCAACAACTAAATAGAAAAGAATTTGTGTGTTTTGTCTTTATCGTTTTAAATAAGAAATTGTAATTTATTATTTATATATTGATAATTATGAGCGATATATTGAAAAACTCCCAAGAGCGTTCACGTAAACGTCGTCTGCTGCTAGCGCAAACGGTAAGAACTTTTTCTCTTTATTTGCTTTATTCCATTGATAAATTTTTATATATATTTTTTTTTGTTTTTGTCAGCTTGGCCTGTCCAGCGTGGATGAGCTGAAAAAAGTGCTGGGGAATGCCGAGGATAGCAATAATTATGCTGGCATTGGTGGAAGTCGTCAATTGAATTCGACAGGACAACGTGATGATGATGATGGTGGTGCGTCCTCCTCATCAAAGAAGGCACCAAATGAAATCATTTATCGCGATTCATCGACATTTCTGAAGGGCACACAGTCATCCAATCCGCATAACGATTACTGCCAACACTTTGTGGACACTGGTCAAAGGCCACAGAATTTTATACGTGATGTTGGACTGGCCGATCGCTTTGAGGAATATCCCAAGCTGCGTGAGCTTATCAAGTTAAAGGATAAACTAATACAGGATACCGCATCGGCGCCCATGTATCTAAAGGCAGATCTTAAGACATTGGATGTTAAAACATTGGGTGCAAAGTTTGATGTGATTTTGATTGAACCACCGCTAGAGGAATACGCGCGTGCAGCGCCAGCTGTGGCCACAGTTGGTGGAGCACCGCGTGTATTCTGGAATTGGGATGAGATACTCAGTAAGCAGTGGACACAATATGTATAAGAGCTCCATTTAAATTTGGTTTTTCACAGATTTGGATATTGGTGAAATAGCTGCTCATCGTTCATTTGTATTTCTCTGGTGTGGATCCTCCGAAGGTCTAGATCAAGGACGTAATTGTCTAAAGAAATGGGGCTTCCGAAGATGCGAAGATATTTGCTGGATTAGGACCAATATCAATAAGCCAGGACACTCCAAACAGGCCATACCAAAGGCTGTGTTCCAGCGCACAAAGGAGCATTGCCTGATGGGCATCAAGGGCACTGTACGCCGCTCTAGCGATGGTGACTTTATACATGCCAATGTGGACATCGATTTGATTATATCCGAGGAAGAGGAATTTGGTAGCTTTGAGAAACCCATCGAGATTTTTCATATTATCGAACACTTTTGCTTGGGTCGTCGACGTTTGCATGTGTTTGGTCGAGATTCAAGCATAAGGCCCGGCTGGTTAACTGTCGGACCAGAGCTAACCAATTCCAATTTCAATGCGGAGCTCTATCAAACTTATTTCGCTGAGGCACCGGCAACCGGCTGCACCAGTCGCATTGAGCTGTTGCGTCCGAAGAGTCCACCGCCGAATAGTAAAGTGTTGCGCGGTCGTGGACGCGGTTTTCCACGTGGTCGTGGCAGACCTAGATAATAAATAGAATTGATTTGGACAAATTTATTAATCATAAGCTAAGGTAATCCACATAATTGTGGTCTCTCTATTTGTATTACTCTTAAGAATAAAGATTTATAATTCTAAGGCTGTAGACTATGATGTTTGCTCAGATGACGCATATAAATGTCGAGCTCATCCTCTTCAGCTTCTGATTGTTGTTGCTCAGTTGGATCTTTTGCTATTGTCTCGTCATCGCTGCTCTCAAAGTAGGCATCTTCCTCGTCGCGTTCTATTTGCTTTAAATCATCCAACTGTGCATTGTTATCGACGGCTGTGTAATCAAAATCTTTGTCCTGACCACCTAAAAAACGTTCCTTCATCAAACCCATGAATTCATTGCGCAGCAGCTCTCGCTCTCCCGGATTGTAGTACTCTGGTGTCACTATGCTGTTCGTCTGACTGTTGTTGACCTGTATGTTGCGGCTGGTGGAACATGCCACGGGCTCTTCGTCATCAAATCCACCCCATTGTTTGCGACAGGCAGCGGGTACTTCGCAATCCAAACTGAGAGTCAACTGTTCGCTGTTGTTGTTTTCGACGGTCTGCTGCTGCTGTTGCAGCAGTTCATCTCTTTGCTTTTGCTCCAATGTGTGCATCAATATGCCCGAGAAACTTGTATTGCGAACATCGTAGCTATCGCGTTGTTTCTTTTCCTCATCGGTTAGATATTGTCCAACTAGCTCTTGGTATAGCTCTGGTGCACGCTGCATCATTTCATGCTCGCTAAAGTATTCACCCTTTTGTATGAGCTCCTGCATGGCATTGTAGCGTCTGTTCTTGACACACACTTTACGTGTATGCAGCTGCCTTTTGAGGTCTTCGAGCAGCAGATGAATATCTTCGAGACTCTCTTCCGACTTTAGAGATGACTGAGTGACCTGTGTTTGTATATCAATCAATTGCTGCTCATCTAGATAGCTGCCAAAACGTATTAAGAAATTCTCTCGATTTTTGTTGAATGCTTCTTGGGCTATTTGTTGCTTCTCGCTTGTCTTCATCTCTGGATCATCGATTTGTTGTGATTTAAATACAATATTTTTATTCTCAGCTAATGCTTTGAAAATGTTCAACAGTTCAATTGGTATTTCAATTGCTGTCGTTGTGGACGTCTCTTCACTGTCCACTGCATCAATTTGTGTCATTTTTTGTTTAAACGTTTCTTCTTTTTTGTAAACAAATGCAACTTCTTAGCCGCTTGCCATTCCAATCGAAACGCGCGCACACACACTATCGATTTTTTATGTGCTATCGACAGCTGCAGTTATCGATAGACTGCAAAGCGGCAACAGCTGTTTTTTATTTAGTTTATTCTTAAGCAATAACAAAGAGTGTCAGCCGCTAATCACTAGCGCGCAATCGACAAACAATAAAAAAAAAAAATATATATATATATATAGTTATTTGTTATTTATCACAACTGGCGTCCGACAGCGCGCACGCCCGCACAACTCTATCGCTGTGTCCGCAAATGATGACTAACCCACGTAGCTGCAACAAAAAAAGAAAATTTCCCAATTTAAAGTTCATTCGTTAAATAGTCAAGCCAACTAAATAATTATGTCAGATATCGATTGGAATTTCACATGGAACTGGACACAGTTTTGTCCAACAGGTCTCAAGCCATTTGCCAACGATACAAATGATTTGTTACCATGTTTCCAGAAGACATTACTTCAACTGCCCGTCTATACAGTCTTTGCCATAATATCCGCATACAATTTTGGTGATCTTTCGCAGCAAATAACACGCAATTCAACCCAATTGCGTTTAATTTCATTGCGTATTGTATTCTCCATTTTATTGGCTATATTGCCAATATCGAAAATATTTATATTTCTACGTGCTGGCATCAATCTCTATGCCGTCGATGTGCTTGTCGTTAGCGCCGAATGCATCATGTGGGTGATGCATTGTGGTATGATTTTGTTAAATTGTTTCTTGTAAAATCAATTAATTTGTTTAATTTTCAGGTTACCTGCTGACTGCACGTCATTATGGACAGTTGACTCATCGTGGCACAGTCTTAATGAATGTTATTTGGCTATTGGTTGTTGTGTTGGATGGCATTTGGTTGCGTACAAGTCGTCACTTTGAATGGTGGCCCTGGAGTTTGGTCACGTTGTTGTGTGATCTGTGTTATGCGGCCACACTCATTCCAAATGGCAACTCTGTGCTTTCAGTGCGTAATGATAGCGGACAAAGGAACAATCGTGAACAGGATGCATTGCTGTCAAATCGTTATACATATTTTCATTTTGAGTTAAATGAACCACTGCTCGGTCATGCACAGGATGAAGCAAACTGGGCGTCTCGCTTTATATTCCATTGGGTGCAGCCATTGATTGCGAAAGGCGTTGCTGGAAAGCTAAAAAATCTTGATGATCTTTTCGATTTGCCAGATGCTTTGAATATTAATCGACTAAGTGAAAAATTGCAGCATGGACTCTGTCAAACGCAAAGTTTATTCCGGGCGCTGCACAGGTGCTTCGGTTGGGAGTTCTATTTAATTGGATTGTTGCGTCTGGTGGCAGATATAAGCAGCTTTGCAGGACCATTGCTCCTGGGTGGTTTACTGCGGCAAGAGACGGCACAATCGGGCACCGAGAACATTGCCTATTATTATGCTTTGGGTCTATTTGGCAGTACATTGTTATCGGCGCTCTGTGGCTGTCATTTCGATTGGCGCATGGCGATGGTAAGCATGAAAATGCGAATCGGTCTCATCAATAGCATTTATCGAAAGGCATTAGAAGCAC
Source organism: Dettopsomyia nigrovittata (assembly GCA_037040065.1). Lineage (NCBI taxonomy): Eukaryota > Metazoa > Arthropoda > Insecta > Diptera > Drosophilidae > Dettopsomyia > Dettopsomyia nigrovittata. The sequence goes on from JBANCX010000065.1 coordinate 23,187, forward strand.
GCGGCGTACGTGAATCACGCCCAGATATCTTAAATCTAATGTCCACCGATGCTGATCGTATTGTCAATTCCTGCATTAGCTTCCATTTCTTTTGGAGCATACCATTCAAGCTATTTACAACATTATATTTACTCTATGTGCAGTTGGGTGCAGCATTCCTGGCTGGCCTAATCTTTGCCACATTGCTTATACCGATTAATCGTTGGCTTGCGAAACGTATTGGCATTTATTCGACAGGATTGATGACAGCCAAAGATGCACGTTTATCGACCACCACAGAGACCATGCAGGGCATCAAACAGATCAAGACAAATGCCTGGGAGCCCATCTTTATATCGAAAATAAAGAAATTACGCGACACTGAGCTGAAATTTCTATCCAAACGCAAGTATCTGGATGCAATGTGCGTTTACTTTTGGGCTACAACGCCGGTGCTAATGTGTCTACTTACCTTTGGCATGTCTGTGCTGTTGGGTAATCCATTGATTGCCTCAACAACCTATACAAGTGTTGCCTTGCTTTATATGTTAATTGGTCCATTGAATGCGTTCCCCTGGGTACTCAATGGACTTATCGAGGCATGGGTCTCACTGCGCCGCGTTCAACAGCTAATGGATGTACCGGATCTCGACTATTCCAGCTATTATAATCCCATCATGCGTGGCAGTCTAAGTCCCGATGCCAGCATCAGTGTACTGCAGATGAAGTCAGCCAGCTTTGTGCACGACAAACTGGCAACCGAAACAGTTCCAACATCTTCAGAATTCCGTTTAAAGGATATCAATGTTGATATCAAGGCTGGTCAATTGATATGTATTGAGGGCCCTGTCGGTGGTGGCAAGAGTAGTCTATTGACAGCTATTGTCGCTGGCCTCCAATGTCTAGATGGGGAAGTATGTGTCCAGGAGCTAAACACTGGCTTTGGCTATGTGCCACAGTCACCGTGGCTGCAGCGTGCCACCATTCGAGAAAACATTGTTTGGGGCAATCCATACGATGAGCAATGGTACAGGACTGTGATACATGCTTGCGCTCTCAACGATGATATACGTGCACTTGGTGGCGATAATATGGGCATTGGTGAAAATGGACGCACATTGTCCGGTGGACAGCGTGCACGTGTCGCCTTGGCACGTGCCGTCTATCAGGACAAGAAGGGTGAGTTAGACATTTAAACAATAAATTTCAATCTAATTGTTCCTTTGTTAGTTTATCTGTTGGATGATGTGTTGTCAGCATTGGATGCCCATGTATCTAAGCATATAATACGTCATTGTCTGTTGGGATTGCTGAAGGCAAAGACACGGATTGTGGTTACGCGTAGCACACAGCTTTTCTTTCATGCCAATCAAATATTACATGTCCAGAATGGACAACTGTGTCCCAGTGATTATATGACCGAAAGCATAGATCTCAGTGAAGAGGAGGAGGAGGAAGAGTTGGAACAGGAGCAACAGCAACACGTACAACTGGCGACAACAGATGATGGCGACAAGCAAAGTGTCGATAGTTTGCTGCTTGAGGAATCACGTGAATATGGACATTTGTCGGGCAATGTATTTAGCTGCTATTGGCGTGCAGTTAGCGCTCCGTTGGCATTTGTTGTGCTCCTTTTTGTGTTATTGATGCAGTTGACACGTAATCTAAGTGATGCTTGGCTAGCTAATTGGGTTACGGCCACAACACTCGATGGCGGTCAATCAAATGGAACACTATTGGAGCATCGTTTGATGCCTGGGGGCAATGATAATAGTTTGGACGCACATACCAATGGCTACTATTTGAGCATCTTTACTGCATTGGCTATAACCAATTCATTGGTTACCCTGGCGCGTGCCTTTCTCTTTGCCTATGCGGGCATCAAAGCGGCAATTTATTTGCACGAACAGCTGCTGAAACGTGTAATGTTTGTGAGTAGCAGCAAGCAAGTGGGAATCTTATGTTAATTCCATGCTAATCTCTGTCTTTCTCTCTCTCTTAACACAGGCGAGGTTCAATTTCTTTGATATAACGTCGGTGGGACGTCTGTTGAATCGCTTCTCCTCGGACACCAATACGGTCGATGATTCGCTGCCATTTATAATGAATATATTGTTGGCTCAATTGGTTGGATTGTTGGGTGCACTGTGTGTTAGCTTGTATGCAATGCCTTGGCTTGGATTGGTCATTATACCAATGGTGCCAATCTATTTAAATTTGCAGCAACGTTATCGTCATGCCTCGCGTGATATTAAACGTTTGTCCAGCAATGCCATGTCACCGCTATATACACATTTTACAGAGACCCTTCAGGGCTTGGCCACCATACGTAGCATGCGTGCCAGTGCACGTTTCCAACGTGATTTTCAGGCCAAATTGGAGGAGAGCATCAAGGCACAATTATCAGCGGCAGCAGCACAACAATGGTTAGCGCTTCGATTGCAGCTTTTGGGTGCATTGTTAGTTGGTGGCGCTGGTCTATTGGCTGCTATAACAGCATCGCATACGACAAATCCTGGTCTCGTTGGTCTCTGCATCTCATATGCATTGTCCATTACCGGCCAATTGGGCGATCTGCTGCATGCAGTAGCTGAAACAGAACAGGAACTGGTTGCTGTGGAGCGTCTTGATCAATATTTACAATTGGATGCGGAAGCAAATGCCGATGGCAATGTTGATCCACCATTTGGTTGGCCAACACAGGGTGTGCTTAGCTATAAGCATGTTGAGCTTAGCTATCGTGAACATTTGTCACCAGCTCTACGCGATATTAACTTCGAAACGGAGGCATTTGAACGGATTGGAATTGTTGGACGCACTGGTGCTGGTAAAAGTTCATTGTTAGCTGCTCTGTTGCGTATTGCACCGCTCTCCCAAGGTGATATCTATGTGGATCAAATCAATTTAAAGACATTGGCATTGAGTGTGCTACGTCAACGTATTGGCGTCATAACCCAGGAGCCATTCCTATTTGAAGGTAAGCATCCTTATGAATGATGATGCCATTGAATGTAAATTTTTCTCTTGCTCTTTGCAGGCAGCGTCCGTGAGAATCTGGATCCAAATCATCAGTATTATGATTCAGAGATTTGGCATGCCATCAAAAATTCAGCAGCTGCCACACTGCTTGTCCAGCAATTGGGTGGCCTCAGTGGACATATCGATCGTTGTGGCAATAATCTATCGGCTGGACAGCGGCAGTTGCTCTGTTTGGCACGAGCATTGCTTAAAAATGCAAAAATTGTTTGCATCGATGAGGGCACCTCATCGTTGGACGATGAATCCGATTTATCAATGCAACAGGCCCTTAGGAATGCCTTCAAGAGATGCACGCTTATCTTTATAGCACATCGTCTACGTGGCCTACAAGCGATGGATCGTATTATAGTCTTGGATGATGGTCACATCTGTGAGCAGGGCAAGCCAAAGGATTTAGCTTCCAATTCTGCAAGCATCTTTTATAAAATGCTTCAAGCGCAGGACATAAGTCCAAATGACTTTAGCCAAAGCGATTAAATTTTAATTAATCCATTGTATTATATTATTAATATTATTGTAATATTTTAAATGTTTTTATTTTTAATTTAATTAACTAGAATAATAAAGAAATTATTTTATTTTGGATAATTCATTGAAGTTGTGTTGTACAAAACTTTCTCTTTTTTTTTATTTCTATTTTTTTTAAATCGATTACAATTGTTTAATTATTTGTTTTAAATGGAATTTGTTGTGTTTAAAAATTATTTTATTTTCTAATGTATTTAAAATTGTTTAAAATGTTTTTTTTTAATATAATTCATACAATATTCGATACTTTTTGAGGTTAGTTTGTCGATAACTTTGCTGTGTTCTTAAGAAATTAAATGAAATTTTGATTATTTCAAAATCAATAAAATGAATTGCAAAGTTAATTTAATTAATTGTTTTTTAAAAAGTATGTTTTTAAATGTATTTTTTTCATTCAATATTAAATAATTCTCTTATTTTTTTTTTAAGCAAATATTAAATTTTCGATATTTTTTTAGGTTAGAGTTTGGTATTTTGAAAAAAAAATGCCGAAAACTTAGCAATTTGCGTAAAAAAATTGAAAATCAAATTTGATTTTTTTTGTTTGGCAAACTTTACAACTTTCGATTGTGTTATCGATATTTTAGATAGATAAATATTATTTTTTATCGGTTTTTTTCTGTTTTTTTTTTTTTTTGTTAAAGAAGAAGCAGCTAATTAGTTAATTAATTTCTGTATTAATTGTTTTCTTGTTGTTGATGGTGGAAGAGTTTCTCGCCGGGCTTGCCAGTGATATGTTCAAATTGTTGCGCTACAAATGGTGCATTCGATAACATATCGTTTATCGAATATTCATAGAGTGCTGTATACAGACGCAAATCCATATTTGTATGATCCTATCAGAAAAAAAAATATAAATATTTTAATTAGTTTCTCAATAAAATACAAAAATGTTTAAAATTATTATTCAGATATTATTTAAAATAAGAAAATTGTAATTATGAGTAATTTAGTGACCAGAAAATTAGACCAATAATTAGTAAATTAGTCCATATTTTAGGTTAAACTCATACAAATACCTTTCGAGGATCGTAACGCAATCCGGCGTAAATCAATGCTAAGAAATCGATATATAAAAAAAAACAAACAAATAAAACAAAAATTATCGATAACAATTAAGGCAGCCTTAGTCGAGTGTGTGTGTGTGTGTGTGCTCGACTACAAGATACCCCGATCCAAGCATCTAAATGAACAACTATTCAAACGATGACAAACTTTCTTTGCATTATCATGATATTTGGACAGTAGATAACTAATATAATAACAATTATCGATAAGTACAGTAGATAACTAATATAATAACAATTATCGATATTGTTATTTGAGTTTCTTTTCACGATTTAACGCATTGGATCGGGGTAAGATAAAAGAAATTATTTTATTTTTTTTGTTTTCCTGAAATGTTTAAATATTAATTTAGATAAATTTGTTGTATAACTTGTATACGCCGTGTATACCTTTAAATCCATGCGCACCAAATATATAATACGGCGTAAGTCATGAATCGGTTGATAAATATGTTGATATGTTGCGCTCTCACATTTTAAGATAATTGCACGGACATCGATGAAATCCATTTGACAGCGTTCAAAAAAATACGGATACTAGAAGAAGTCAATAAAGAATTATTATACGGATATGTGGTATATGGATAAATGAATATTATACGGATACATTATACGAATATGCTATACTGATTAATAAATATTACTCGGATATGTTATACGGATACAATATACGGATATGTTTTACGGCTAAATATTAATTACACGGACATGTTCAACGGCTAAATTATACGATTGCATTGCATTCTTACGGATTAATGGAATTCGTTTTGTTACGTACATAATTGTGTGTAAACTGTTTTTGAAAGAATCGATCAATATTTTGTAATTGCAATATACGGCTACTTAGATCAAATAATTTGCGAACCATTTCCCGGCCCAGCACAGTGATGGGCAAGGAGTATGGTTTGGCATTATGATGACGTTCATGCTGCTGTTGCTTCTGTCGCGATGATTGACATTTATAGATGGTCTTCATTGAGTCCTCCAGATTGACTTGGGTCGTTGGTGTGGTTGTGATCGATGAAGACGATGATGATGATGATGTTGTTGTTGTTGGGGTTGATGACTGTTCCAATGTCTGATTATTATCTTTGCGCAAGGGCGTATATGTGCCAGTCTTCAGATATGTACCATTTGCATTAACCGAACGTTGTGCCTCCTCCGAGTCCTGTATCATTGTATATAAATAATTTAAATTTAAATTTGTTTTAGTTGTATCCTGTTGTTGGGCATCCTCTAGATCATCCTCTTCCACGACATCGATATCGACATCGGCATCGACATCGACATCTTCCTCGACATCGATATAAATATTTTCAGTTTTTAAATGATGATGATGATGTTGTGGTGTACTATATGCACAAGGTCCATATCCATTATGATGATGATTCGGATTATTGTTGCCCAACATAGTTAGTTCAATATTATTAATAGTTTTATTACTTGAATTGGAATCACTGCTGCTCCAGCCGCCGCCGGCGCCGCCACCACTACCACCACCAGCAGCAGCAGCACCACCACCATTGACAACACAATTATCCAATTTGTTGAAACTATTCTTTTGCTTTTGCAACATATTATCCAAGTTGACGAAAGATTTAATAATCATCTCGACTAAGGTTAACGTACCAATTTGCCAAAAATCAAATGCGGACATAAAACCAATTGGTAGCTCATCCTTAATCTTGTTGAGACCCTCCGGTGTATTATATACATAGCCTTTGAGTATAATCCATGAGTTCACAATGCGCGTGAATACAAATATAAAATCTTTAACAGCCCATGCAATGCCCTGTGAATTGATATTCGGTAGAACACCATCGGGACGCAAGAGATCCTGCTTGAGACGTGCACACAAGGTGTCCATCTTCTTGAAGCATGGACGCTGACGATGTGCATTCGCTAAACGTTCGGCAATATCACTGCCATACAGCGCAATCCTTGTTAGATCCTGTAAACGTTGTATTGGTAATATTATTTCCGAATTACGACGTTCCATTAAATTCTCCAATGCACTTTTATCGGAGTCCTTGCTGCTGTTCAATGAAACTGATGTATATTAATGATGTAAGATTATATTATGTGTACATACCTATCGCTCATGATCACCGCATATTTAATTTTTCCAATTTGTGGTGGTGCATCACCAATAAGATCGGTTTGAGTGGATGCATCACAGATGCGTTTAACAATTGGCATCGTTTGGCTTGTGCTGTCCCTTGTACTGTAGAGGCCCTGCTGCGCATGTTGTTGCTGCTGCTGCTGCTGGTAACGTGATGTATACTGATGCTGCTGCTGATGTTGCTGCTGCTGCTGATGATGATGATGATAATGCGGCACATATAGGCCGCCCATGTTGCCAGATGCTGTCGAATGTTGCATGTACATGTGTCCATATGAGTTCATGGAAGCTGCAAATGCAAAATATGAATTTTGAAGAGAAAACCAAAGAATTCTATCTAATTTGAATCTTTGCGACTTACCCGAGCTGCTTGCATAATATTGCATGTTTGGCATTGACATATACGTATAACGTCCATGCATCGTTGGATGATTACCATTCGGAAATGTTGGACCAGCAGGTGTTGTGCCGCCGCCAGCTGAACCAGCCCCACCACCTGTACCAGCACCAGCCGAACCACGACTCGTTTGTATGAAAACCGGTGCACGCATTGGCACAGGCGGTGAGCTAACCGACCATGAGCTCTGCGAGACATGCTCTTGGACATAGACATCGGTTACCGCGAGACGTGTACGCTCCACATATGTATGCTGTTGGTACATCGATTGATGGCAAAGGGATTCCATGGCCAGTGCTGTTGGCATGTGGTACATTGGTCCGTTGTAACCGCCGTTGTTGTTGTTGTTGTTGCTGTTGTTATTGTTGTTGCTATTCATTATGCCAATTTCTTCTCTCTTTCTCTAACTGAAACTAATTTAAAAAGAAAATTAAGAAAGAAATAAACAAAACATAAACAAAATAAAAAAAAAAAAGAAAATAGAAACTTTTTTTGATTTTTTTTCGTTTTTTGTTGTTGTTGTTTTTTTGAGGTTAACTCATATTTTTGGTTAATTTTTCATCTCGTGTGGAGCTTTCTTGTGAAAGCTTTCTTTCACACACGAATACTCGTTTTATTGAACAGCATTCTAAATAATTAATAAATGTTTAAACACACAAAATTAAATGAAATTTACCAGCAAAATTAAAAGAAATGCGGAACCAAAAAAAAAAAAATAAAATATGGAGGACACCCGACAACGACAACGGCACGAACGTAACAAACGGCAAACGGCAAACGGCAAAGTCAACGGCTAAACGAACACTATTGTGTCGATTGGCAGATGAACGATAATTGAGAGAGAAGGATTTATAATGATAATTCATGTTATCGATAACATTGTAGAGTAGAGTCGTCTCCTGTGAATCACACTTACAATGTTTGCTGTGATTGAAGTAAGTATTTAATTTTAATTGCAAATTCTTCTTTGCGAAATAAACAACAAAATACAGTTGAAATTAATTTTATTTGTTTTTTTTTTGTATTTTATTAGCAAAATAAACATTTTGCACTTGATCACAGATGACACAAGTTTTTCAAATGTTTAACGTCGATTAAACCAGCTGCTGTTATCGTGCAATTGCTGTCTATTGTGAATGACTGTTATATCGCTTATCGATAAATTATAGCAAACAGTTAATCGGATTTGTTTTGTTGCATTAATTATTTAATACACACAAATAGTTAATAATTAAATTAAATTTAATAATAAATTGAGAATATTTTTGTATTTATGGAATGTTAAAATCGCTATAATGCATAACATGAGCCAACGCTGCTGTTAATAACAGCAGCAACAGATGCAATGTAAGAAGAAGCTGACTCGCGCTGTTAATAACATGAGTCAACGCTGTAAATAACAGCGGCAGCAGCAATGTAAGAAGAAGAAGCAGCAACAACCAATCGAACACTTAATTTTCTTGCCGGATAAAAAGAAAAGAAAACAATAAACAATAACAAAAATGACAGAAGAAATAAATTTCGCTGCACAAATTGAACAAAATAATAATAAAACAAATGTACGCTGTCAATATTGTAATAGTTTAATACTAAAAGCAAAGAAGGGCACATATGCTGAACAAAAAGTAAGTCATCATCATCAGCTGTTCAATTCAATTATAATTAACATTCTCTGCTCTCTCTGCATTAGATCGAAGTACCATTGATGGTGCAGAAGAAAGATAACAAAGATGAACCACTCAATACAGAGATATTAGAACATTTTTGGCTTGTCGATGATATGTGGACATTTGAAAATATTGGTTTCTCACATCCGCTCGATGGACGGAAATTTCTTGTGTGTGCCGATTGTGAATGTGGACCTGTTGGCTATCATGATCTAGCGACAGAACGTTGCTATTTGGCACTGAAGCGTGTTGTGCATGCCGATAACTAGAATTGATGCAAGTAGTTATCGATAAATGTGTCAGTCACAATGCAATCAATTCATGTTGAAAAATAGTTATCGAAATTAAATGTGTCAGTCACAATGCATACCTCTGCCCGCATGCACGCACACGCGCACTTCTCAAGCGATTTAGTTTAAAATTGTAAATAAAAATCATTATTTTTCAATAATTGTAATTCTAATTATATATGTATTAAATGTTGTACCATAATTTGTATTTAATTTGTTTTATATTCCAGCTGAGAAGGACACAACAAACCAGAGATACAAAATATTGAAAAGAAAAAGGAAAACAAAATAATTTTTATTATTTGATTTATTGTTCAATTTTCATTATATTATTAATACAGTTTTTGTTGCATTTCAGATAGATGAAGTTTGCTTAACTAAAAAACAATTATTTTTTTTATAATATTTCAACAAAAGAATTAAATTTTCTTTGATTTTTGGTTTTCTACTGCGCTTGGTATAAAGCTTCTTTATTATTATTATTTAAACAAATTGCCAGAAAATGAGATTAAAGTAATTTTTAGACATTTTTTTTTTGGCAGTCGGTTACAAGTAATGTTAGCTTTGAAAAGGATGAGCGAGAGAGAGATTGAGTGAGGTCATGACCTCTGTGAGTGTACAACTTAACCTAATTTAGGAGGAGCGAGCTTTCTTTCTAAGAAATCGGGTTTGGATTTATTATTTATTCTCTGTTTATAAATTTTAAGCTGGCTCTTGGTCCAATAAAGCATAAAAGCTCTTACAAGTGTATGCCAACATTTTGGACCTAGAGCATGTTAAAATTGATTTATTTTTAATTGCAATACATTTTTGACATTTTTAAATTGTTTTGTTATGAAAATAAAAAAGGAAAATGTTAAAACTAAACTAGAAAAAAGTTTTAACATTTATTTTTTTAAGTTTTCATTTGTTTATTTAAGTTTTCTATAAGTTTCGTTAATTAATTAATTTATTTGTTTAATTTTTTATTTGTTTAGCTTAGTTTTACAACAATTTTCTTTTAGTGGGGCTTCTGAATACTTTTTCTTGTTTCGTTTTAACTGCGGTAGGTTCTCTATATTTCTTTGTTTTCTTTTCTTTTAAGTTTTTATTATTATTAAATTATATTATTTATTTAGTTTAAAAAATGTTATAAACATTGGCCAAATTGTTGCTTTGTTTGCTTTTATTTTTAGATACGAGAATGAGGGATCAATAAGTCTGTAACCCTGCTCCTGCTGACGTCACACTTAGTTTGTGTATTTGTGAGACACGTTCCTGGGAGACGTCCTCATCATTCGCTCTATCCTTCCTGAACATGACTTGTTTGTTGTTCTCGGAACTCGATGGAAAGAGATTTTGATTAATCAAACGATGAAATCATCTCGCAAACAAATTCACTTTTATCATAACCTCGATAATAAATCATATTTTTCGGAAGAGTATACAGACAAGTTGTGTACGAGAGCAGGCCTCTAGGTCGATTGAAAAGTCACAGACTTATTGATCCATTCTCGTTATTTTCTTTTATAATATATTTGTTGATAAAGCTTTTGCCGTTTGAAATCTAATAATATTTGTCGTGGAACTAAACTGCAAAGGCAAAAAAAGAGAGAATTTAATAAATTTATTTAGAAAACTTTTACGCAAAAACTTACCAAAGACTGTAGCAGCTGTTGGTAAAGAGAGAGAGTGTGTTTGAGATACATTTGTTTGTTGAAAAAACTGCTCGATTTTTCGGGTTTTTTTTTTTGGGGTTATGTTTTATGCGGAACTAAAACAAAAACAAATTTTCAACAAAAAAAAAAAAACAAGAAAAAATAATTTAATTTTTTAAAAGAAACGCAAATTTTTAACGCTGCAACCAATTGCAGGCAAACAAAATGAGGCCAATTGTTGTCATTAGGCCAATTGCTGAAATGCCGCTAAGACCGGCAGCGCCATTACAATTATCTGTATTACATGAGCAGACAACCTGTCGGCCACCAAACCCAGCGCGTTGATAACAATAATTTGTCGATGTTTGATTCTGGAATCCGCAAGTTCTTATCACACGGCTATCTGGTGGCACTACAAATCGAAAAATAAATTTATTTTTTATTTTTTATTGTTATTATAATAAATAATTAACTGTTTACTTACAGCTATTCACAGAGAACTCGATAACTTGTGTGATCTTACGGCAATAGGTTGGTATACCCTTGCCCCGTGTCGAATAATCCTCTTGGCAGTCCTTTAGCAAATTCTCGGGAGGTATATCCAATGCACAGTTGGCATCTTTATGGCTATTGCAGACGAAGCATTTGATGGCAGCGCCTGTTGAAAAGAAAGTAATATGAAAAATATCGATATAGGTTAAGCTTGATTGACTGATTGATTGATTGACTGATTGATTAATAAGTTAATATGAATATCTGTAGGCTCCGTTTAATTGACTGATTGATTGATTGACTGATTGATATGTAAGCATATCTATAAGTTTTTATAGTGGTCCCAATTGACTGACTGATTGATTGATTGACTGATTGATACGTTCTATAACATATGTATGGGTCTAGTTTATATAATGATAGTCCTGACTGATTAACTGATTGATTGAAAGATTGATTTATAATATATTTCAAGCATTTCCGATAAAATGAACATCAAGCAAGGAAAGAATTAGTGCCAAAAAAACGACCAAAATACTTTAATTTCTTTGATCAAGTTTATATTATGATAGTCCTGATTGACTCTGACTGATTGACTGATTGATTGACTGATTGATTGACTGATTGACTGAGTTATATGTTTATTAGGTCACTGACTGATTGACTGATTTGTCATCAAATCCACTTGAAGAAATACATGGAAAAGTTTACGTTTTCCAGATAATTTGAATCTCAAGCGTGGCAAGCGTCTTTGATCAATTAACAAAAGAAAATTTTGTTTTTTTTGCACATTTGCATCTACAATTTAACCTTAATTGTTTAACAAAAAAGATAATCAAAGTTATAATAAAAAGAAAAACTGTGTAAACAAATATGTATTAAAAGCATTTGCATTGAAGACTTGAAAAACTAAATTGAATTTTAAGGTCAACATCAGTGCACACGAGACAAACAATAAAATAATATTTTTTTTTTCTTCAAAAATGTTGTTCAGCCTTTCATTATGCAACTGAGAATGGAGAGTGCAGGCGAGTGCTGGTTACGTGCGATGCCAAATATGACACATTTCTGTTGTTCTGTTGTTGCTCTCAGAGAGCATTATCCATCCATTAGTGTCTGGCTGTTAAGATATCTTGAGTTTGCTAATTAAGAGACGAACTCTTCTCTCTCTTTATCTTTCTCTCTCTCTCTCTGTGTGTGTTCTTTGTAGCTTGTTAATGGACTTTCAATAACTTGTTAGTTGCACATTTTCCTTCTGCACTTGTTTGCATAAGTTCTTTTGTCTTTTTTGTTCTTGAAGTACTTTTGTCGAACAATAGTTTTGGACTGAAAGATGATTTTTGAGATAATGTTTGTGTTTAGGACAATGACTTGAGTAATGGATTGAAGATACTTAATCTAGGACAATTGGAATTAGTTATACAAATGATATGAAAGTTATCTTGGATATTTAGATTATAAATCAATTAAATTTCTATTTTCTATTTGATCTATTGTAAAATCCTTTTGTTATATCATATTAATCAGACATAACCTAAAAAGTTAAATATATTTTTTATTTGTTACATATTTATATGGAAAATAGATAAATCAGATTTTCTTGATAGTTAAAAATTTAATATTCTTTATATAAGTGTGTCAACTTGATGACGACCTAAACATATTAAGTGTGGAAGGAAGGAAGGAAGGAAGGAAGAAGGGATGGCGTTCGCTAACTGCAATTGGCCTTAGGCCTCTTATACATATACATATATGTACGTGTAGTATGTAAGTGTATTAGTTTTGGCAAATGGAGCTTTTTGTGTGCGCATGTCATACACATACACATCTACAAACACACACACACACACACACAGAGAGAGAGAGAGAGATACGCATACACACGCATACATACATCCATTCACCCAGTTACGAATAAAGAAAATGTACGAAAAAAAAGGGAAAGAGCAAGATAAAAGATGATACAAAATAAGTGTTGTAAAATGTATGCAAATTACTTAGGATTAAAATTTAGACAAAAAGAGAGATTAGAGTAGAGAGCGAGCAAAATAAATAAAACATAATATGAAGATCAAAGCAAGACAACGAGAGAGGGAGAGAGAGAGAGCGGGAGAGTGGAAGAAGCAACCCTTAGCTGGAGTACGGAAAATTCTAAGAAAAGTTTTTAGAATCTTTCGTCGGGGGCAGCTGTCATTTTTTGTCTTTTGCTTAAGATTTATTTTTGCGTTAAGTCGCATTAAAAAAGGGCGCCATTGCGACCGGCTCAGGCTAACAGGCTCTCTTAAACTCTCGCTCGCTCTCTCTCTCTCTCTTGTCTTGTTCTTCTTTTTTTTTTTTGGGCAGCACTTTAAAGTTCGAAGCTCTCTCTCTCTCTTTCAAGGAGCCTTGCCCTCGCTCCATCCTGCCAGCCAGCCAGCCTGCCTTCATTCCTTTAACCATTCGTTCATACGCATTATGTAATCATTTGCACGCAAACACATTTGACGCATTTTTTTATTTAAAAAAAAAATTAAATTTTCCTTTCTCGTTGTTTGGGATAAACTATTGTTTTCGTTTTATTTACCTTGTTGCACAGCAATTGCCAAAATGAGCAGCGCGCTAATCACATAAATGTACTGCATTTTTAATTAAAATTAATTTTA
>JBANCX010000066.1:6849-43122 GCA_037040065.1 Dettopsomyia nigrovittata
TTGGTTTAATTCCAATTACTTAAGGGTCAATAATTTAGAATTGACTTTGAGAAGGGAATTATTTAGGATTTACTACTTGCAACAACAAAAGAAAAATAGAAAAAAGTGTTGGAAAACAACTGCATAAAATCGACTACAAAACGAATAAAATTTAAATATTTTTAAAATGCTTGAAAAAAAAATTGTGTTGTGTGTTGATTACGAAAATTCATTGAAAGCACAAGGTTGTCCACAAGGCCACCTGAAAAATTTGAATGGAATTGCCATTTGAGGAAAATCGGAACAAAGCTCTTAATGCAAAAGCACGTCCTGCCATTCATTTTTCCATTAAGACACAAAGTCAATAACATTAAGTTAAGTAACCAAGCACTATAGAGCAACAAAAAGCTGAGCTGTTCCGAGAGCTAAGTAATTCATTTTTATGTATGTACGTACCCTAATACTATTTAAAAAAAAAAGGGTCCAATATACTATAGAATTTCTATTGTCAACTTTTTGTATTGCAATCTGGTTAAGTTAAGTTAAGAGGCGTCAATACATTTTGTGAACCAATTTGAATTTTCAATTAAAAAATATATATTCTATATATAATTTGTATAATAATATAATACAAATTCGTCATCCCATTAGCCAAGAAATTTTCATACTTGACTTGAAAGCAGCTAACGCTCTTGTGGTAATCCGTATAAGTAATCTTCGTATTCAGACACTCGCAGATATAAAACGAATCCTCGTGGCCTAACTGGTTTGAGGCCTACTTGGATTCGTGCTTGTTAACTCGTATTTACTCGCATATACATAGACTACTGAGACTAAGTATGTATTGTACGTACATGTATGTTTGGTATATTCGTCATTTTTGAGTCTCATTGTGAATAATAAATGTTGTTTTATCCAGGCCGACATTTTAATTTGTTGATGCTGGTTTATGGTTCGGTGGTTTGTTGATTTTGTAATTTGTCAATAATTACATCGAGCTTGGTTATGCGGTTTGTTTGCCTTTAAATTGTAATGTAAATGTACAAGCCTATTTTCAATGGTATTTGTTTATTATTATTATTATTTAAAGCTGTTCATCCAAAGTGTTGGCCTTAAATAATTGGCTAAATTTTATTAGATAATTAAAATTTGAGTGTCGTATTACATAAATTATGAAAAATATGTTTCCAAATATTTGTTCTATACTAATAATCTATAGAAAAAATATATATTATCTCTCTTATGTTCTAAATTTAGTGGCTGCCATTTTAACCCGCTGATTGACCTGATAAAATATTTTCGATAAACGGTTATAACCTTTAAAACTAGTAATGTCAAAAACAACTTTTTTGTTTTTAAACTGAAATTGCGAAAGCTTTTAAAACTTTAACCGAAAAGAAATGTTTTTTTGCTTAAATTTATTTATATCTTTAAAACTTTCAAAAATTATTAAGTTTATCAAATAACTTTAAGAGTAAAATAACTAAAATAAACAAGGAAAAAATTATTAATTAAATCAATTCAAAATTTGTCCATCTTTGTATTTCATTTGAAGAAGTTTATTCTTTTTCACATTTATGACAAATTTTTTGATTTAGGAGCATCATTGTCAGTGAAATGAAAAATATTTTCAAATATTGACACTTGAATTATAATAGAACGCAATGACATAAATTTGTTTTTTTTTTGGCCCGATTTTGTGAAATCTTTCTAATTATAATTTTTGGTTTGAAGGTAAATCTAAAGAACAATTATATATAAATATAATTTATTCCCAATTCTTAAATAACAAATAAATAGTAGAAAAAAGGTTAACTATAAAACTTAATAAATAATACAAAATATTTAATTTAAAAATAATTAATTGATTGCCGCACAACAGGCACTTGGGATTAACAAAAATTATTATATTTGAAAATGTTTTTTATGTGACTGCTGTTGTGAAATGTGAAAACCACAAAAGAAAAGTATCCATTTGTAATAATTTACTTTATAAATAATGTAGACAGGATGTGCATGTCTTTTCAGGGAGTCTGGTAAATCAGCATGTTTCGAAAATTAGGAATTTAATTAAAATCTCAAATATTAAAATGAAATTAAAGCGCCAGCCAGTCAGCCAGCCAGACAGCCAGCCAAAGATGAAGAACGTTGACTTCGTATGTCAAATTATTTTCAAGATTTAATTACTCGATAGAAACGTACAGCAGCATACCACACAAGTGAGTGTTGAGTGTTGAAAAACAATACAGATTCTCTGCTAGGCAAGGGCTAGGTTAAGAAAATTGGGTATGGTTGTCTGGGTAACTGCCGCACCTAAGCCACTGGATATTAATAAACGCAAAGTGTTCACAATCTGGTGTAAATATTTAATTTATAATTTACGAGAGATTTTACAGGCTGCCAGGCCAGAGAGTTGGCCAACGGATGTGGAGGATGATGATAGTGTGGGGAAATGTGAGTGAAAACCCTGAAAGTGTAGGTGATGCCCGGTAGACGGGGTCGATTGTAGGCACGTGCTTAAATGTCATTGCGGATGTTGACGATTACATTTAAATTATTTACGAGCAGCGCCTCTCACATCCGTCCAAACCAACCAAGCCAAAGTCGTCACATTTGTTATTCGCTTAACTTTTATGACGATGCTGGGCGACACGGATTTTCGTTAACCCCCATCTTGCTAGATGGCATGATGAAGCGTATGAGGTAGGTCTGAGAGCAAGCTGACACCCACTAACCAGTCCGTGCCCAACTACAGGAGTAGTAGTATAGAACAGAGGCGTCATATGCCTCTCCACACTTTGATGACGCCGATTTACGAGTTTCATTTAAAATTCACATTAACTTTTATTAAAGCAACCAAATGAATGCGTCGTTACTCGTATTGTTGTTTCACACCGTCTTGGCAATTGTCTTAGTGCTAGAGCTTTTGAGCACTCTCACAAGTATTCGTTACTGCAAGTGACTGTGTTATCGCTTAAGGTCTTATCTTCCTGCTGGCTGGCATTCATAGCCTTTTAATGCTAAATTAGCTGCGAATAGTGTCTTTGTTCTAGCATACCTACCCACGGCACAGACATGAACTTGAAAGCGAGCAAGTACTTACGACCATATAGACCCTATACAATGGGGAACTGTTTAACAGGTTACAAAAGACAATATGTGAAAAGTCAATGAATGCCAGCCCAGATGATATTAAAGTTAGCACAATAAGAGAGAGCAGCTGGCAATTATGAAAATTTTTTTTAGAACTTACAACTTCAGCTCAATAGAGCAGAGGCTCTATCTCTTTTTGCTAAAACTGCCAGCACAATATAAAGTGGTTCTTCTCTTTCTCTCTCTCTCTGTTATCTTTGGTATATGCGCCTACTATGTAACGGCCGTCAGCTTTGACCTCAGACCAGAATAAAAGTTTCAGCTTGTGCATATTATTTGGCTGCGCCTGAAAGTATGCTTTAAAATGTCGAAAGTTAATAGTTCAGGAATAACAACATAAAAAATAATATAGTGCAAAAAACTTTAGTAAAAATACAACGAAAAAAACCTCTAAAATGTGTTTTCTTTTAATTTTTTTGGAATTTTTTCTATACAACAAAAAAAAAATATTGACAGATTGAGCAGAAAATTTATAAAAGCTTTATAAAGCATTTTGTTAAGTGGAAACTTTTAAATTTAAATTAATAAACTTACCTACAAATATATTATTTTGATTTTAAACGCTAACAAACTAATTTAGTTTCAGCAGCAGTTGCGTGAAACATAAATTAGTTTTTAATTTCATTTGGCAATGAGTGTTGCCACAAAAAAGCTGCAGCTGCAGCCGGCAGGCTGGCGCAAATTGTAAGGCGCAGAAAATTGAAATAAATCAAAAAGTTGGACGCCACTTCGTTTGCTGCTTGTGGCAGCAAACAAGAAACAAACAAGGGGAACCAACAGCTATAGCTATAGCTGCTGTTGAAAGCCAACTTCTAGGTGGACAGCCAGTTATCCTCTCCTGTTTATAGTACATACTTCATTGGATGACCTTGCCGCTGGTCAAAACTTTCAATTATTTTTGGCTTTACTAATATTTGGTTTAGCTTGATGTTCATGTTGTTTATGCGAATATATATATATAGATATATATTTATTGTTTGGCGAATTGACTTTTTTTGTGCCCACACACACACACAGACATAATATGATATAATAGTACAACAAAAGCACAAATTTACTGCAGTGAAAAGCATAAATAGTTTATAAACTAAGTGACACCGAAAACAACTGACCCAAGCACTAAAAATACTAAAAATACTAAAAACACTAAAAATAAAAGGCACAAAATCCGACAACAGCATCCCAGTCATGTGAATACTTTACACAATGGAAGCACACTCACAGCAAAAATATTCACATGCACACATACATACAACAACTACGTGTACTATAGTACAAACACTCGATTTACTTTACACAGCAACAACAATAAAAAATAATAAATTTTACTTCCATAATTGGTGCCGCCACAAGCAGCCAGGCTGCGTCTTTGGTATCCCACCATCGCCTACAAACAACCATCAAGTCGAACGCAAGCAAGCGAATTATTTGAAATATTTTCTTGTTTTATATAAATACATACATATATTTTAATACCTAGTATTCACTGGAAATTGAGTGAGAAAGGGTATAATAATGTTGAGAAAAACAACAAAACATTCTCGTCTTTGTTTAATATTAAAAAAATAATATAATTATTTATTATTATTGGTTCTATTTGCATTATTTATCTAAGTTTAACAAAAACATCGTTATATATCAATTGGTATTATTCCATAATATTATTATCTTTGTGACATCTATCAAATATAAATAGAAATATTTTTTAAGGATATTCTATAATATCTTCTTTTCCAAGATTCCAATTTGTATTTCAACAAACGTGTAGTGATTGAGGATTGGAATCGTTAAATATTTCAAAGTCTGTAAGCTAAAGATTATGCAATAGTTTGAAATTTAACTACCTTTGATATTTTTTGAGATTTTTTTTAGTTCGTATACGTGTGTCGGTGAAATTTTTTTAAAAAAATATTGTTTATTATAAAAATATATGAAATTATGATAAATATCAAGTAATAATAATTAATAAAGTAGTTTGAACCCTAATAGAAATAAAGGAAAAATTTTAGGACTTATTAAAAAATTTTAATATCTCGAAAATCAATAAAATTTGAAAATTTTCAAGTAATAAAGTAAATTTTGAAATTATTTTGCTCATTTTTTTTTTGCTCAAAATTTTGTCGCAAATATCTATAGCTAAATATAGGGTATGTTTGAGTCGAGCAAACTCAATCAAAGTATTTTAAATTGTTCGCTTTGCTTTTAGTCTTTTTGCTTCAACAATTTTTTTTTTGTGCTTTCGCTCTCTGTGTTAGTTTTTTTGAGCAGGACACGAACAGTTTCTTACAACCACGAACCACACAACAACAACCCGAAAAGCCATCGACGGCAACACTATTGTCGCAATCGTAGCCACCAACTGCCGTGTTGTTGGCACTTCCGTCTGTAGCTTGCCCTCTGGCAGCATATCCTAGCCCAACGGCAATGGCAGCGCATAAATTTAATTAATGGCCGCTGTGAATTCGCAGTTAGTTTAGTTGTTTTATATGATTGTGAATATTTTTTTTTACTTATATAAACAAATTGCTGACAGCGAGTAGATTTCACACAACATAACATAAATTAATTTTTGTATGTTTGTTTTTGTTTATATGTTTTTAACGAGTATTGAAAAATTAACAACTTCGTATACGCGGAGAGCTCAAAGAAAGTTAAGTTAGATTAACTGGAAATCGAGAGTATTGAAATTGTATTGATTTAATGCACTTAACCAATTTATTGTGCCACTTGTTAGAAACTTTTAAGCTTCTGATCTTAACAGAAAGCTCTAAGTTCAGTCAAGCACATCCGTACACTTGGTTGTACCACTTGTAAAGTCAAACGTTCACAGCTGGATAAGTATTTGGATTTGGAATTGAATTCTTTTATAGAATTTTATTGCTTACCACAAATAAAGTTTATTTCGCAAATTTGTCTAGACTTTGATGCTAGCAGCAACGTAAAATGGGTAACTTTCTCCCAATTGTGGGGAAATACAAAATGCTGGATTGCTAAATGCATCAATTTGTTGCATTTAAATGCTAGTAATTTAATAGTATCTTTAACAACACAATTCAAATAGTTTTTCTCTGATATCATATCAAGTTTTGCATATATTTAATAAATACATAAAAAAAATACATTTTAATGAAAATTCCAAATGAATTTAATAATTTATATGAAATAAAAAGGTTTTCTTTATTAACAAACATCATTCGTAATTTAAAAACTAAAATTTTTTGTAAAAAACAAAAAAAAAAATTCTTTTCACAAATTCTTTTCAAGAAATATACAAAATTTGACGAAAGTTACGATTTAGTTGTTTGTCAGCTAACCTCAAATTTAATCTACTGGAATAATGTTTGTTATATTAAAACTTTTAAAATAAATAAATATTTATGTAGATAATTCATTTCTATGCAAAGCTATGTGTATTATAATCGTTTAAGTTTTAAGCTTACATATTTAATGCAATTATTTTCTTTGAAAGTCGGATTTAACTATTATTTTAAAATATTTTGTTTTAGTTAGTATTTAAAGAAATAAAAATGTCTCTTTAATGATTCATTTCTTGCATCAGCCATTTACAATTTGCAATAATTGCTAAAAAGTTCATTTATTTACAAATTTTATTAACTATTTGTTTGTCAGTTATCAGCGTATTGATAAGCAATATACTTTCTTGTTTTTTGATGCACAATCGATACCATTCCATCACACCTATAGATATACAACTTTGCCATAGAGTTGTTTAACTTGTTTGGTTTTTGCTGTTTTTTTTTTAAGTACGAGTATTATGTGCTTTTTCCGCATTGGTACCAACAGAAACTGACGTGGCTAAGTTTAATTATTACTTCCACCAGTTATGTAGCTTATACATGTGTATCAACTATTCTGGCCCCTTTGTTATAAGTTGTACTAAACCTGAGACAACTTGCAATTATAGGTAAGTATTATGCCAGGTAAGAGGTTTTTATAGCAAGGTCAGCTAGCGAGTGCACCAAGACCGGACACACTTCTGGACCACACTCACTCCAATCGCTACAAACTTGTTTTATTACAACTGAATAAAAGTGAACACGTTTAAGGATTTATATATCGAAAGAGTATTAAATCGAATAAAATTTAATCCAAAATAAATATATATATATAGAGAAGCTTATTCTTATTATTTTCTTGTTTCATTATTTTTGGGATGCTGTGACATTTTGTGTCTCTGCTATCGCTGAATAGCTGTTTTTTTACCAGACTGGTTTCTTTTTATATACATACATACATATATATTTATTTATTTTTTTCGTTACAGCCAGACCAACAAAAGCTTGGGCATCACTTTTCCTTTCGAATGGAAGTCAAGGTCGACTGATTTTTAAAAAATAAAACGAAAACAGAAAAACGAAAACAGAAAGAGAGATAGCAAGAGCAACAGCAACAGAAACCTAAATGTTAAATCACAACTTAGAAAAAAACGAATTCATAAATATTTATAAAAAATATATTTAATATAATCGTACGTGTTGGGTTATTAACAAAGAAATAAACCGGTGTCATTTTTTCATATAGCACAAATGCTTAAAAATAATTAATACTAGTATTATTAACGCATAATTTTCATATGCATATTGAACCGGTTTGAAATTTGGCAATACAATAATAGCTACAAGAGCCAGCCTCGACTCTTCCAAATACCTATAGACAATATCTACTATTTATCAAAGATAAAACTAGTTTATACAATAGATATAATACTTATAGTATTTAGTATTTATTGTATTATTGTATTGTACTTTATGATATTTTATTGAATTATTTGATAAGTAAATATAATTTTAACACTTCGTGGCATTAAATCATATTCTATTTTTTTATTTAACTGCAATAGCACTTTGTTTATATTTATTATGCATAATGTATTTTTCATATACTAGTAGTAACAACAATAAAACACAACAAAAACAAAATTAAATAAATAAATATAACTATTATGCTTTTGAGTGATTCTCATATTGAATTGTAAAATATTCACACATCAATTGAAGTTGCTTTTCCGGCAAAATAAAAACAATAAACATTATTGAATATTGTTAAAAAAAAAAAAATAAACATTTTAATATTACTTAAATAGTTGCTTTGTACTCTGTCGCTAAATGCTTTTTTCCATTATTTGTTTTTATTCACAAATTAATTAATTGAAACATTATTATTCAATGAAAAAAGAGGCCATACACAATAAAGCAATAAAATGTTTATTGATTTAATAATATTTACCTTATATGTATTGTCAAGCGACAAAATGTGATACATTATTTTAAATAATTAGTCAGATTTAACTGATTTTTATTAATTTTTTTCAATCACGATTACACGCACATAAAAGAGCAAAAGACCATCTAAATTTAATTAATGCCAAAGTTCAATTACCACGAAATATGTATATATTAAAAATTAAACAAGTTTTTACTCAGGAACTCACATTTATAATGCGTTTCAGTATTGAAACTAGGCTAAGTTCAATCAAGAGCTTATGAGCCTTAAATTATAAAGAATTTCCTAGTTGTAAAATTAATGAAATTATAGAGATATGGAAAGAAATTTCAAAAAATATATTTTCTTCTTTATTTTAAATTTGATTAATTTAAAGAAACTCTCTGCAAAAATTTACATTTTGATAATATAAAATACTTTTTAATTATTAATAATTTTTAGGCTTCATTTCAACTAGTATTTCAGCAGTTGGTAAATGAGCATTATATTTGAGTCAAAATCGATATACAAAGAGAACTCCAACGACTTGTCGCTCTTGCATGCTTGCGATAAACATAACTAACTTTGCTTGCTTGGCTCTCTGAGTACAAATATGAGTATGAGTACTCTACTAGACTCTATAGAGCACAGTACGAGTAAATGAGCGAGTAAATGAGTTTGGTTTTGTTATATTGTTGCGGTTCGGGCTCGGGTTCGTGCAATGGCTCTTGGCTGTCTCTTTGGCATTAATGATCGCGACGCGTATGCGGATCGTGTGTCTGGGGCTGGCCTATAAAAGCAGCGCATTTAATGTGCGTTGTTTTTCGAATTGAGCTCAGTGTTAATTTCACATCGAAGTTGGGCAGCAGCGTGTGTGCTTTGCCATATCAGATCCGGACCAACCTGTTACCACGTCAAAGTCAAAGACAATAAAAGACAACATATTATAATAATAATACTATAATCGGAGACAACAACAAGTCAAGCAATTAATATAATACAATATATTTTTAAATCGAATACGAGCTGTTTAAACTCTGTGAGTGCTTCAGTGTATTTAGTTGTTTAAATTGTTTAAATGTCAATATGAAATGAACAATTGTTTTAATGCTATTGCTGCTAATGCAATTAATGTAAAATCAAGAAAGACAAACAAACTAAATTAGTAAAAGTTGTTGCCTGCATTTCAATTTTTGTTGATATTAAATTAATTTTTCAAGTGTGCGTGTTGCTAATTAGTTGTTACCTTATTGTGGTGTTGCCAACGCAACAAACTCTAATTGAATTATTTAATAACAAAATGCAAAAAACACAAACAACATGCATACAACATTGTTATGGGGCAACAAAACTTGGTTTAAACCCGAAATTGCGGTCAAAATTCGCTTGACTCGTCTTATATAAAATACCTGTTCGCACTGCAAACACCCGAAGCTGATTGCCGCTACAGACCGCAATCCCAGGCAAAATACACACACAAACAAATAAACACCCACACACACACATACACACAGACAGATATATGTATATATGTATACCCTAACATGTTCGCGTCATGCAACAAACATGCAAACAGTAACTAAAATAAAGAAAAAACCAAACACAAGATACCACTAAACAGATAAAAAGTTGCAAGTGCCACGCGTAGTTAAGGGTGACCCACAAACAACAACAAAAAACACAATTGTAAATAAAAAAAAAATTTTTTTTTTTATACAAACTTTATGAATGTGGCACCGTTTAAAATTCAGCTGAAATTTACATGCAAACTGAATAAACAACAAAATATTTTAGAAGCTTCAGAGAGCTAACAAAAGGTATTTTAGACTGCTTTACTAAATTACTTTAATTTGGCTGCAATTCCATATAAACATTATTATTTAATATTGTTTACCAATATTTTGTTTTCATTTATACTTTATTGGCGTATTCTTCCGAAAGTAATCAACTGATAAGAGGCCAAATCCATTTCCAATAATTGATATACGTATGTACTAATAAAAATAATTTCACGGAACCCATACAGACTTATCAATAAAATAACATCACAAGCTTGTCAAACACTTATGCAACATACATTTAATGCGATTTTTAGGGTTTTCAAGATTAATGCTGAAGACGTATGATTCAACGTATTATGGTATTTTCCAGTTCATTATTTATGATCTACCCATAAAACGATTGACAAGACACTTCTGCGACTACCTAGAACCACCGCTCTTATCTGCCGGTTAATAAGTAAATTGTTTTATTGGGTTTCCTAACGATCGATTCATTTAACTCTTTACAAGCTTAATAAAGTTCTTTGGGTGTTATGGCTGGCTGGTAGAACGAAAGGGATTCACGTTGAATTCTGCATAGAAGAAACGTTTTAATTAGAACTAACGGCTACATAGAGAACAGCTTACGGCTAAATAGTCAATTCAAAGCCCGTACTTTAGTCAGGTTTTGTCAGACGGCCGGCAGGTAAGCAAATTAAAATGCCAATCACAGCCAAAAGGCGGGACTATAGGGCAGCTGTGTGGGAGGCAATGTACTGTACAAATGTGCTCTGTGTGCTTTAACTATTGATGAAAAAGACAAAGACGTGGCAAAAAAGGTTGCATGCCAGTTAATAGAAAAGAAAGAAACATGTGTGTCACACTCGCTTACACTTAAAGCAAAAGTCAGTTAGAAGGTAGGGGCAGCTCTCACAAAAAGTCAAGTACGTGTTGCACCTGAATTGCTTATATAACAAAACGGTTACAACATTATGCCATTGACCACAATAATCATAAAAAAAAAACAAATTTACGAGTAAAAAAATTTTCAATTTTTGGGATAATTAAAAAAAAAATAAATAAAATATACAACAAACAATTAAAATTCAAGCTTATAAGCATAATACATATGTATATAAGGTTGGGTCTCTTACTACTTCATATTGAGACCCAACCCTGGAACGAGTATATATCGTAGCAAACTATATACTCGTGCACACATATCTGTATATGTCGCCATATAAACAACAAGAAAAATAAAAAAACAAACCAAAAACAAGATTCTTGAATACAAGAAATTGCCATTTGAGAACTAAACAATCGTGTTACGAAGCAGCAACAGCAACAACAGCAGTAGCAGCAAAAGGGGACAAGAATGTTGAAACAAATGGGAACCTAGAACTAGAACTAGAACTTCATAGTAGTACATTAAGTAGACCGGTAGCCGCAGCGGAAAATAAATACTCTGACAAGTTGAAGAGCTGATAAGAGCAATTCTTTGCTTGAAATAAATAATATTTATACTACATATAGTATACACATAAACACACAGACACATGCGCATATTGTATTTATATAATTAAATAAATATACACAATAGTAGTGTCGTGTAAATAAACAAGCGACTGTTATTAAAAAAAAAAACTTCTATTTCTTAAAAGTGTTTCATATTGATCCAATTAAAAAATAAGAGAATTTTAAGAGTCGTAAAAGGGAACAACTTAAAATAATTTAGTTAATAGACTACTTTAAGACTAATTTAATGAATTAATGAGCATTTAAAATGCTTTTTGTTATTGAATAAAACCAATTTAATATTTTATTTAATAATAGTTTCTTATATTATTATATTTTAGGTGCAATACTAAGGAATTTCTTTATTTACAATACATTTTTTTGGATCTAAGAGAGCAGTACAATGTGTGGTAAGTAATTATCAACTAAATATTAACCAAAATTGATTTTATGTATCTATAAGATTGTATCAGATTCCTTAAAATATCATATATTATATCTGTATACAGGAATTCAGTTAAATACTTCGCATATGCAAATTTCAGAAAAAAATATTTTTATAAACCTGCATCGATTGTGTACCAATCTATATACTGACTTGCATGATATGAGTATATACAGCATTTCGCAGCACTCGACTCCAAAAATAACTTCCCATGGGCTCCCACAAAGCAGCTGAACCACTTATCCAGATCAAGTGGTGCACTTACTTGCAAAGCTCAGGCACAAACAGGTTATTTCTGTTTGAAATGCAGATTTCCTCATAACTTGTGCCGGAGCATTTGGGCTGGGGCTCAATAGGTTTTTGTTTTATTTTTTTTCATTTTTAGCTCTTGCAAAATCTGTTTGTTGCATGTTTATTACATATTTTTTTTTATATTTTTCTTATTTTTGGTAAATAATTGAAAGTTCAGTTGCTTAACAACTTTGCAGGGAGATAGAGACAGGCGTATGAGTATTGAATATTGAATAATAAATACATTTTTTAACTCCTACTCATGAAATAATAATTTTTTTTCAATTTCTGTCTAGGAATTTTTGCTTATTTGAATTACCTAACCCCCAAGTCGCGCCAGGAAGTGTTAGACTTGTTGGTAACTGGTCTGAAGCGTCTGGAATATCGTGGATATGACTCCACTGGTGTGGCTATTGATTCACTCAACTCGAAGGACATTGTTATGGTCAAGCGTGTGGGCAAGGTAAAGGTACTAGAGGATGCCATTCAAGAGCGTAAGTAGCAGTTGGACTTTAACTATTAAAAATAAGTAGATTTATATTGTTTTTATTTTTATCGTTGTCAATCAATACAGATTTTAGTGGTGGTGACTATAGCGAACCGGTGCTCACACACGTGGGCATTGCACACACCCGCTGGGCCACTCACGGTGTTCCCTGCGAGAGGAATTCCCATCCACATCGTTCTGACGAGGCCAATAGCTTTGTTGTGGTACACAATGGCATTATCACCAACTACAATGACG
The DNA here is from genome assembly GCA_037040065.1 of Dettopsomyia nigrovittata. NCBI lineage: Eukaryota > Metazoa > Arthropoda > Insecta > Diptera > Drosophilidae > Dettopsomyia > Dettopsomyia nigrovittata. The sequence continues at coordinate 19,961 of JBANCX010000066.1, forward strand.
TAAAGACTTTCCTGGCCACGAAGGGCTATGAATTTGAGTCGGACACAGATACAGAAGTCTTTGCCAAGCTAGTACATCATCTGTGGAAGAAGCATCCTAACTATTCGTTCCGCGAGCTGGTCGAGCAGGCCATACAACAATTGGTAAGTGGAAATAGACTTCAAATATAAAGGTTGCGTTTAAATTGGTTTTCATTTTTAGGAAGGTGCCTTCGCTGTTGCCGTCAAATCAAAACATTTTCCCGGTGAATGCGTTGCCTCACGCAGAAGCTCTCCTCTGTTAGTTGGTATCAAGACAAAGACTCGTCTAGCCACCAATCATATTCCCATTGTCTATGGCAAAGGTAGAGTATATGAAGATGTTATATTAAGCAATTTGTTGCTTTTTTTCCTTCAGTATTTTTTCAAGCACTTTCAAAATATTTTCATTCTGTCTTTTATCTCAATTTGTACATATTTATGTGTGTCTTTGTCTTCTGTTTACTATATGTGTTCGTTTTTATCTTCTTTCAAATAACCAACTCTTCGATTACTATCGCCTTCCACTACACGTCCTTTGGCGAATCCGTGTTACTTTTTCACCGTTTAGATGACAAAAAGCCGAGCTCCGAACAAGGTAGTCCACTAATCTATCGAAACTTTATTCTCTAAATGGTGTCGGGGTCTAGTAAAATGTATTACCTTTTAAAAAAGAACTAACTATTCGCTTAATACCTCCTAATTGACTGATTAACAATATTTTCTAAGTCTTTGGATCTACGGGTACTTGGTAACAATAGATTATACGAAAGTATCTAAAAGTTTTACTAAATTTTTTTGAAATTTTTTTTTTATTTATTTTTATTGCGTTCGTCTAGATGCCGATTCTGGCAAGCCCCAAGGTAATTACAATTTTTAAGTATTTTCAAAATGAATATTCGAATATTCGGTTGAATGACAGATATGCTTTTGCTTTGCTTAAACTATATACTATAATATCTTTCTACATTTCCTATTCTACTTTAGTCTTTTAGAGTAGACTTTATTATGTATTATGATATATCTTAAAAATGTTATCATTTTAGTTCATTGGATATGAAAAATTCTTTTTGTTTTTTTTTTGGATTAGGCAATAATAATTTTTTGTATTCATTTATTTATTGATTCCTTTACTAAATACTAGAAATGATTTTTATTTTTTAAATGCAAACCAACTATTTTAAAACTTACTATTGCGTTATACATATGTATGTATGTACAATGGTGAAAGTAATTCGGATTCACTATTCACTAGTAAAATCGATAAATTCAATTTAATTTTCAATTTAAAAACAAGTAAAAGAAATCATTGGCATTTCACTAATTTTTTCAACTTTTTTGTTGTAACTTGCTTTGTTTTTAATTATTTTCTTAGTTTCATAAATAACAAATTGAATATTGGCTCATATTAATCCAACTAGTATCAAACAAAATTCCAATTAAATTCTAACTATGCTCTTCAAAATAGGCCTAAAAACATAATTAAATACTAAACAAATGTTGTTGATTTGAATTGAAGAAGTTTTTCAAATGAAATTACCAAAAATACATTTTCATCATGGTTGATGGTCGTTGATGGGCCATATTCAGGTTGGTGGTGGGTTTCGGTCACTTTGCGGTGGCTAGCGGCCAGAGGGCATGGTGGGAAATATTTTGTTGCAATAAGCCTCGTCATTGTTGCCACAATGCTGATGTTGATTTTATATTTACTATTTTTCGTTTTTGATTTCCATTACCCTTGCTCCAAACTCTTCACAAATGCCAACGTTTCTATACATACATACATGCATACATACATACTTTATACATATACACTTGTACAATCTGCAACATATTAAAATATACAAAACACACACGCTAATGCTTGCAACATTGAACATATGCCTTCTATTATCGACATTGGCATCGGCATTGGCATCGAAATTGAACTTGACCATATAAATCGGGCTTACGACCGCAAATCACAAACGCACTACTTGCAACATGCCACATGCTGCAACTGTTTATGCCACCACACGTGCCATGCCAATAATTTGACAACGTTCAACGTCATCAAAATGCCAAATTAACCGAACAGAATTACGTCCACATGGACAAACTCGTGAATTGCCAGTGTTGCCGCGCTCGGAAATTACCTCGGAATTCATGCCCCTTGAGGAGAAGGAGGTGGAATATTTCTTTGCATCAGATGCCTCGGCCGTGATTGAGCACACCAACCGTGTCATCTACTTGGAGGTGAGTTTATAAATCGAAATAAAAAAGGAAAAATATTAGTCGATTACAAGACTACCCTGTAGCGACAATATATGTAGAATAAAGAGGTTTATCACAAAGTCCTTTGTTGTTTCATTATGAAATGTTCATTGTAGATAGACAGTATGTGAAAGTGTAAATTATGTGTTGATAAAAACATTTATTAATCAAGTTTCATTGATTTTTGGATAGTTTAAGTATAATACTTACGATATTCAATATGTATCGATAGTATCGAAGTAATTAACGAACAATTTTAATAATTAATTCATTGATCATTAAAAATAAAACAATTAAAATATCTTTTAAATATTCAAGAACAGAAAACGTCTATTTAAAATAAAATAATATAAATTAAAAAAGCTTTTTAATAGAATTTTTAGAAATTCGTGATAATCATTTCGTTTAGAAATTTCTAAAGCGCTACAAAGTCGATATATTGAAGCAATATTATATTATTGATGTTGATATCTATAATTATCCATCACTTTTATAAGGCGTAGGTGTCGCATATGTATTTAACGTTAAGTTCCTACTAATCTTCTGTCAAATATTCTATCCAGGATGACGATGTTGCCGCTGTCCGAGATGGTGTACTAAGCATTCATCGTCTGAAGAAGAACCAGGATGATGCACATGCTCGTGAGATCACCACACTGAAGATGGAAATTCAACAGATAATGAAGGGTAACTACGACTATTTCATGCAAAAGGAAATCTTCGAGCAACCGGAGTCGGTGGTCAATACGATGCGTGGCCGCGTTCGTTTTGATGGCAGCAGCATTGTTCTTGGCGGTATTAAGGATTACATTCCGGAAATTAAGCGTTGTCGTCGTCTGATGCTCATTGGTTGTGGCACCTCATACCACAGTGCCGTAGCCACACGTCAGCTGCTCGAGGAGTTAACTGAATTGCCTGTTATGGTTGAGCTAGCCTCTGACTTCCTTGATCGCAACACACCCATTTTCCGTGATGATGTTTGCTTCTTCATTTCGCAATCCGGCGAGACAGCCGACACTCTGATGGCGCTACGTTACTGCAAACAGCGTGGAGCTTTAATTGTGGGCATCACCAATACCGTGGGCAGCAGCATTTGCCGTGAATCGCACTGCGGCGTACATATCAATGCTGGCCCCGAGATCGGTGTTGCCTCCACCAAGGCATATACTTCTCAGTTCATCTCCCTGGTGATGTTCGCATTGGTTATGTCCGAGGATCGTTTGTCGCTGCAACAACGTCGCCTTGAAATCCTACAGGCTCTGTCCAAGTTGGGTGATCAGATTCGTGAGGTGCTCAAGCTAGACTCCAAGGTCCAGGAACTAGCCAAGGATCTCTATCAGCACAAATCACTCTTGATTATGGGTCGTGGCTATAACTTTGCTACCTGTCTGGAGGGTGCACTGGTAAATTTCCATTCAACACTTTCACTCTAAGTGCATCAAAAATCTATCGATCTATTCTTTGATTTGCAGAAAGTTAAGGAACTCACTTATATGCACAGTGAGGGTATTATGGCTGGTGAACTGAAGCATGGCCCTCTGGCGCTTGTTGATGACTCAATGCCTGTGCTAATGATTGTACTGCGTGATCCGGTCTATGTAAAGTGCATGAATGCTCTGCAGCAGGTCACCTCACGTAAGGGCTGCCCTGTGATCATCTGTGAGGAAGGCGACGAGGAAACAAAGGCATTTTCATCGCGCAATTTAGAAATTCCCCGCACCGTTGATTGCCTACAGGGCATCCTAACCGTCATACCCATGCAGCTACTATCCTACCATATTGCTGTGCTGCGTGGCTGTGATGTTGACTGTCCGCGCAATTTGGCCAAGTCCGTGACTGTCGAATAAGCTGAATAGCAACAATGGACTGACTCTCTAAGCACTTTAATACTTATGTGTGTATGTATGCGCACTCGAGCGTTTATACGCACCAAGATAATCTCTATATATACACACACACATGCATACATATGTACGATTCACACATACACAAACACAAGAATACTATATGATTACCTTTTCATACATACAGATGCAACCTATTTACTAAAAATTAAAAATGAAATTGTTTTGTTAAATGCGTTTATTTGGATTCAAAAGTGGTGGTTAAGCTGTGGTCTTGTATCGAACTTAATATAATCCATTATAAGTGTTTGTTGTTGGCTTTAAGCAGCTTGCCGGTTTGTTCATTAATTACACATTTAAGTCACACAATATGTTATCAAATGTGTAAATGTTGCCACCAAAATATGTGTGCAGGGTATGGAATGTGCAGCGCTAGGGAATTCTGTCAAGTGTGCAATACCAGCTTTAATTAAATTCAACTTTGAATTGGATGACATAAAAACGTAATGCTCTGAATGTGTACGCAAAAAAAAATAAATAAAATAAAAAGCCAACATTTCAGGGTACCACCAAAAAAAAAGAAACAAAAACAAACTTGACGCTGAGGAGCAAAAAAAAAACAAGTAAAACGTAAAAGGACTTTCATTTTTTATTGGAAATTGTGGTGGTATCAGCAGTAAACGGTTATGTCTTCAAGCCAAACCAACAAAATCTAAACAAAACACCAAAAGCATAAATGGAAAATATAAAAACGGCCCGCTCTAAGCCATGTTACCAGACCTCTCTGCTAAAACCCCCGCCGACAGGTACACATCAGTGTTGCCAAGTCAGATATTTTTTGTACTACCTGAGATTACTTGATTTTTTTTTTTAATTTAAGCAACTAAAATACAAAAATTTTTGGATCAAAAAACAGATTTTTTTTATAGCTGATTTGCTAATTATTATTTTATTATTTATTATATAAAATGTTGTAATGATAGTATAGCAAAGTCTGCTGAAGAGGAAAGCATTGGTGCTTCCTATATAGTCATCCTGCTCACTGTTTTTTTAGCAAGGAACATTCGAAGTTATTTATCTTTTATTCAGATATACAACTGACCTTGAATATTTGATTTTGATTTTTATGATTTTTTTTTTTAAATAAAATAGCACAATTTTTTAGTGAATGGGTTAATCAATTATAAATACTTTGTTATTGAAAAAGTTATATTTTTTTAATTATCTAAAAAACAGCTATAGATAGTTTTCTAAAAACATCTTTTACTGTTTTGTTAAAAAATTCTAAAATTCTTTAACGCTAAAAAGATACTTTTTTATTTCAATTTACAACTATTGACAACACTGTTGCACACACACACACTCAAAGAACTTTCAACCGTATCGCAAACACGCTCAGCAATGCTTTTATTATTTTCCCCATTTCCATTGAATTTTCGGTTGAGCCCGTAATCTAGATTAAGGACTGCTCCTGGACGTAGCTGTACACAAGAAACTTACTTGGATTCCAGCCAGGCGTTGCATAAAGCCAAAAAGGCGTTAGACATATTTAGGTTGATGTTTTCATTGGCAGCACAGTCCAGCTAACAGGGAATGCAACCAAACTAAAGTGTATTGTTTTTCACAAATGGTAGAACAATAGGGGAAAGTATATATATATATATACATCTACTATATATTTAAGAAAATTACAATGGGGAAATAAAAATATATAAATCGATATTTAAGATACTTTAATTAGTTAATTAATAATTTATTTAAGTTAAACTCCATAAAATTATTAATGACAATAATTTCATAATTTCCATTAAATAGTTTTGTATTTTTGACCACTGTTCACATCTTTTAACACTTTGTTAATTAACACATTGGCTGTCATTGCGCATGTGAAATATTATGGTGAAGACGATTTAAGCCATCTGAAGGATTAGTTTTACTGAAATTGAAAATGCTTTCAATATTTATTTATTGCAATTGGATAGTAATTGTAAAGTACTGTACTGTACTGTGGCGAATTGGTTTTTAGTTCAAACTTTAAAAGCCACAAAACACTAACGAATTGGCTGAACGTTAGTAAATTGTTTCGATTTTTGCTCTTCGATTGCTCTTAACTGGCTCACTTTAATGCGATGTTGGTTGTGAAAATGAAATGAAATGAAATGAAAGCATGTTTATGCATTTTCCGACGAGCAAAAACTTGTGAAACTCATGTACAAACACGTTCTGGTAATAACATAAGAAACTTTTATCTTGCCACCAGTCGTGAGCACTTTTACCTTCACACTTACATACATACATCTACTACCGTGTACCACCTCGTACTCGTTCTAGCTCTACGCTAACATTTACATTTAAGGATTTCCATTGCCATAGGTACTATGTTAGTGTGACCAGAGGATGAGAGTTTGTGTTCATGTCGGGCGTGGTGGGTAACAGCACGTTTAGCTTATTTCTACAATTGCCTCATTTGAAACTGTAATGCATATCCGGTTTATAGCCAATTGCCACATTGCCGTAGAGAGTTTTTCAACTGTGTTCCGTCCCCCACGCCCTTTTGTTAATTCTTAAAACATTTCCTTAACAGAATGTGACATTTTAGTTTTGGTTAGTTGAATACCGAATCTGATAATTAAGGCAATTAATGCTTGAACTATTTGGGCTTAATAAATTATCAAAGTCCGTCGTATTACTAGGCGTATACGCAATATCTGGCAAACCACTTTTGCGAAAGTTGTTGGAAATTTGTTGAGAACGACAACACAACTTTATATATTTTGTCATTACTTAGATAACAATTTGGATTTCTGTTATTACTTACTTTAGACCCATGCCACACAATAGCATAGTAAATCACTAGCGTACTCAACTAGCCATTGTTGATTTTATGCTTCAGCAGTTTCTCAGCTTCCCAGCTCTTAACAGCTCGGCACTCAATTGATTGGGGGCAATTGGTTTGGCACTTGGCATTAGAGCTCAAGCTCAAGCTGGAGCTGGAGCCATGTAGATTGATGCTATTGATATTGATATCAAATGGAGCAAAGCTTCAGCTACTTGGACTCTTGGGGATTTGTGATGTCTCTGTGCGTGTGCGTATGTGTATTTTGCGCCACATTTACACCAATAGCTTTGGTGTCAATTTATTTTTCAACGTCAGCTGTCCTCTTAAGCTTGTTGTTTGATTTTTAGCCTATAGAGACGATATAAGTGATTCCATTTGAGCAAATTGTAATTGTCAGGCACTGGTCACACTTTAATATATATTAGGAAGTCCCATATGTTCTTAATTTTTCGAATCTCAATTCAGTTAGCACCATTGGCAGGTAAATATTTACCTTTGGGAATCATGATTAAATGCTTGCGAGACAGAGAGATTCTCCAAAACTATACAACTCTACTAAAAAAACACTATATTGAAAATCTCTAGAGGAAATATAAGAATAAACAGGGGTAATTGAATATACATACATAGTACATATATTCAGAAAGTTATCTCATTTCATTGCTCAGGCTGAGCTCGAGGAGCGACGCGTAAACCCATTTTAAATATGCAACAAAAAGTTGCCAAAAACTTAGTTCAGAAATAACTTTTGCAATGGCCGCGTGCGGACTTTGTTTTGCTGGGTTTGTTGAGTGTTTTGTCCATGTCCAGAGGGATACAGCTGGCATTTTTTGTACTATTGCTTAACTAAAAATGCTTGCACCAAAAATTTTTGGGTTGCAAAACTTTTTGTAACAAAGACAATCAAATGAAAATAAAATTCAAATGATAATTATTATGTCTTTTGTCAAGACCAAAAGAAAAAAATACAATTTAATAATATTTGAACAAAAAAATATATATAATAATAATAATGGTAATAAAACCACAATCTCATGCAGGTAAATAAGATGGAGACAGGTGCTCGTACCCCTAAAAAATATGAAAATAGTCAAATTTCATATTCTGTTGCCGTCTGTTGATGACTAACTGTATAATATGTATATAATACTACATGCCATGTCTGTATAACATGCCTTGGACAACAAATTGTTTTTAGATCTCTTCATTTTATCATACATATACATATATGTATATAGTATATATACAAATATATATATATTTGTACTCAAGTGCATATCAGTGCCCCATAAGTGCGAATGTACATATACTCTACAAAAACACGCTGACTGACATACATTATTAAAAACTAAGGGGAGTCTGTTGCGGTTGGGCTCCAAATGCTCCAATAAGACTCCCTGTTCATATTGGGGTTATTTGCAATTCCAACGCAAATTTTCATACCACAGCCAGGGGGACTTTCAATGGAGATGCGTTCAACATAAACAACACCACCTAAAAATGGCAACCACAATGAAAACACTAACAAAAAAAAAAACAGAAAAAAATTATAATAATAATAATAAGAATACAACTTATAATACCCTACACTATGCACAAAGGATTTTAAGACTTTTCTGTTTAATATTTAAACATATGCAAGAATTTCAAGGAACATATCCTATATAGTAGAGTAAAGTAATAAAAAATGTATGAAATCTAAAATAGATTTATGATTTAATTTTCTTCATCTATCTATAGCTATAAGGATAAAAGCAAAAAACTATAATGACAGCAGCAGCTTTGAGGGCATTTCAGAACTACATCTGTAGGGTATCTGTTTAGCGAATACAATCAAGCGCAAGTTTTTGACTAGCTTTGTGATAAAGCGGAATGCTGCTCCATGCGACAATTCGAATTCCCGGTGCAAATTTACGTTACGCACGACAGCTGTGACCGCTTACGATGTCTCTTTCTTCGAGTGTTCGTCTGTGTGTGTGCTCGTGTGTGTGGGTGCCAATGTATTTCCAATATGTAAGACAGCGACTGCAACGAAGATTTTGACGACGAAGGCAACGAGAACAACAGCGTTGCCGATGCTATTGCTACTGTTGCCATTTTGTATAAAAGAATAACGTCGCTCATACGCCACGTTGGTTACAATATTTCGTAAAACTAATGAACCACATAGCATCAAGTGCGCTGCTTACTTCGTGGTGTACTGTGTGGATAGCTTTGGTCTGTTATGTATGTACATATGTGTACATATTGTGTCGTGGGTGCAAGTAAGACTGAGTCTTTATCATTCAGCTGTTGTTGCTCTCTTGTGGCTGGCATTGTTTACGTTTACGTTTACTTTTGCTTTCGCTCAGTCACATACGACACACACATACAATTCTACTTATGTATATGTTTGTATGTGTGCGTGGGCGTATCTGTATGAGTGTATACATATATGCTGTACAGCAACATACAACACAAACATATTTATGTGGTTACGTGCTGTTGCATATCTTTTCAAAAATTTTACATTTCACCAACCAGACAGGCGTACAGTGGAAATAATTCCTCTGCTTTATTTGCTAGCAGTAGCTAGCAGACTCTCAAACCATTTCATCCTGTACAGGTCTCTGGCTCATCTGCATATTTACACACACACAGACACGCACTGATGCGCAATGTGTATGACAAATAACTCATGTCACATGATGCCAAAGTACGAATATTCATTCTGAAGAAAGGGAAAATTTTCTGATATTCGAAAACTACTTTTCAACTTGAGTAGATTTCATAGATAACTATGTACAATATCAACATAGTACTAAAGCGAGCATACATATGTTAATAAGCAAAATATATGTATGTACAAGTAGAGTGAATAATAATAGAATGAGTTTACATTAACAAATGTACTCGTACTCGTACATATGTGTCTGATGTTTTTGATAGCAATCCCATGAGTTCAGTTTGAAAATGCAAAACATATACATGCTTAATACTTACAAGCTTGCACTTGGTCTATTTAAAACCTGTAGCGCTATGAAACATTAAAGAGATTTATTAACCTAAAGTGGATTTTAACATAAATCAGACAGCTCTTACTAAGCAACACGAAATACGTTTATTCTCTGAAAAGTAAAATAGATGATATCAACACACACACACGTATGTACACACACCGCCCCCAAAGACAATGACTAGTATCACAATTTTCCAACAGAAAGAATTGCTTTTCATAGTTACATACTACCACTCGCACTCTGTCTTTCTTTTTAGCCAAAATGGCAAAAAATGGGCCCCATTTTAAATCATAAAATATTTATGTCCGGAGGAGGAGTGGCTCTGCGTAAGTTTACGGCCCTCGTAAATTGAGTGGGCATAAAATACTTACACTGAAACACATTTAATCGAAATCTGTCGAGCTGTCTTAATGGACAGGGAAGCGCCAACATCCTGACTTCAACTCATTTGCCAAAAACACAAACAAAAAAAAAATACATGAAAACCGCTCAAGGTCAGAAACTGTCAAGGACATATGTATGTATGTATCCTCGTATTGCTTTCCTTTCGCTTTTCATAGAGCTATTCAACTCAAAAAAAAAAAAAAAAAATAGAAGAACGAAATAGAAATCTGCTCAATTACCCGGCACGTGTCCTGTCAGACAAACAACCTTAGACAACATTGTGTCTAATCTAATGGCTTCATATTATTTTTTTTTCGAAAAGTTCACTTTGCCGCAATAAAATTATATGAGTGCACTCACCCGAGGTGTCCGGAGTCTGGACACCAAACTCTATGTTTTATGTGACTTATAGACAACCACATATAATGATAATGATACACTAATTGTTATGAGTATATATGAGTGCGAGTAAGCTCTATTGTAAATTAATTCCAATTTATTGTCCAAAAGACAAATGACGATGACAGAAAAGTAAGTTACTCTTACCAAAATACATGTTTCACGTTTTTACGTAGCTGTTCAGCCTTTATATGATTAAAATATTCTTTATAGTTAATATATTCCAAAAACCATATTTCAAGCTGTCTCTTCTTTATGTAATACCCGAAACCAGTTGGAAGCTGCTGTAAGAGATACGGTAGTTAATTAAATTATGAAAACTCTTTAATTTAAGCGAAGCCAAACGTGTGTTTTAACTTTGTTCTTATATAAGATAAAAAATAACTAAAATAAAACATAAATTAATTTGTTTTATGTTTGTCAATTTGACTGCTGAGTGGTTAAGCCGGTTTATAACCTTGAAAAATAACCATCTTTAATAGAATATACAACAAAAGTGTGTCTGCTCTAGAATCAATTCACAAGTAAAAGTCGAAACTTTTTTATTTTGTATATAATATATTTTTTGATTGTTTAACTGACATTTGTATAAGTAAATATACATCGAATGGATTCAAACTTTAATTTGTTGTTGTTTAAAGAGAATATTTATATTTATTTTGGCCAACAAGTAACCACTTGGTAACTCTTCTTTATGGAAAAAAAAATGGGGGAAAATAATCTTTGAGTATGAGTGAAGTGCAAAGATACAAAATGTGATTTTTTTTTTTGTTGAATCTGAAACTGAAACTGGTTTTTAATGCTAATTGAACGCACAGAACAGCCCATTGTCAATAGAATAAGAGCAGTAAGTGTGTGTGTGTTGACTAGTGTTAAATCACTTCCGCATCAGGCAACACATCATATAAAAAATGTTATCCAAAGCATCGAAATCAATTCGAATAATCATCAATAATAATATTCAAAATAGTAGTTAGAGTTGCCAAACAAAGTTTACTATCGTTTTAGATGGTTTTATAAACTTTGATAATTGCACTTAACTTATATACACATGTACATACAATATACCTATAATTTTTTTTTAATATGTTCGAGAGGCGGGCAAGTAATATGGATCCACTGTATTCTTATTGGTATCGGGCGTAGGTGAGGGATACACATATCCATGGGTTGTTGTCTCAATATCTGGCGTCGTTGGCGTCGAATACGAATATCCATGGGTTGTGCTTGTTGTAATCTCAGAGTCTTCAGTGGTGCTCGTCACGGGACTCACTTGCGTTGTCGTCTTAATTGGCCGGACGGGATGTACTGTGGGCTTCGGCGTCGCAATATCACCTTCTGTTGTTGACGACACGAACACAGATTGAGTGCTTGAGCTAACCTCCGGTATATAATCTGTGTTTACCTCTGTGGTCTGCTGCGTCACCGATCTCTCTGTAGTGGTTGTTGTCGTCCCCAGTCCGCCAAAGTTAATAGTTTTGGTAATGCCAATGGTACCAAAAGATTGCTTGGCCCTCAAGAAGCTATTCAATAGCTGAATCTTTGTTGAAATCAAATTTGAAATGAATTGTGTATTCACTGGTGCTGCTGCAGTTGCTGTCGTCTGTGCTGTGCTACCACTGGATGTGACTAAATCAATTTAAATAGAGATTAAATAATATTAGACAGTTCTGATTCTTAAGTTTGCACAATTTGATTAAAATCACACAGAAATTTACCAATATTTGGTGAAAAAACCTTTATAAAGAATGGTTTCGATTCAGCCACGAGGGCTAGGCTACAAACCAACAGCACACAAATCGGAATTGTTCTTAGCATCATGATGTCCACAGTATAACTAACCAGCCGCCGCAATAATACGCTCACATTTATACTCGGGGACTTACCGAGCTCTCAGGGGCAGACGAACTTTTGTTAATTTTATTTTTTTGTTAGTTTATGATCAATGTGTGCTTTAGACACATTGTGTTTAACTTGATGCTCAAGTAGCGTTCAATACATAGTAGTAGATGTATGTACATATGTACATACATACATACATATGTATGTGAGCTTTTGCTCTCTATGCAAATAGCGCATTGATCTAAAGCTGCTCTGTCCAATGATTTCATTCATAATAAACAAATATCAAATAATAATTATAATACTAACTTAGAGCATACAAATGTCGCATCAACGGCATCTTTATATATCCAAAATCTAGTTTTATTTTTATACATCAACATCTATATATATATTTGTTTTATTTTATTATATTTTATCTTCCTATTTCCTATAATTGGGTTAGTTATGCTGACTAAGCATTTAATGAAGTATCAATTTCTCATGGTAAATAAAAAAAAACAAAATATTTTTTTCAGCTTCTAAAACTCAAGATTAAATTATTTAACTGTGAAAAATAATATTTTTTCTTTGTTTTTTTTTTTTATTTTTTGGATGAAAACGAGCTTACAAAGCTTAATTAAGAGTAGTTTTTAAATAAAATTTAAAATTAAATACATAAATGAATTTTATGTGTTTTTTAGGTAGCTGGGGCATACGACTTAATCTGTTTAATAGACTTGGCTTATAAATAGTACTCAGACAGAATATTTCACGCCCAACTGATGAATATTTAGAATTTTCAAATATATGTATGTATGCATATTTTTGTCGTAGTAATGTACGAGTATGTATGTATGTACATAGTATAAATTAAAGTTATTTTCGTAGTTTCGAAGTTTTATGACAATCAAATGTTTACTTTTGTGCTCATCCTCTCATGAGTTGCCCATAAATTGTTACATCATAATCTTTGTGACTCTTCGTGTACGTATGTATGAATGTTAGGCGCTCTCTCCCACTCTCAGTATTTCATACTCTCTTAATTCTCACGCTTATTCTGTTTGCAAATGCTTGCTACTCATAAAATATTCAAAATACTTTTACCAACTAGCACTATACATACATATGTACGTATGTATGTATTTATTTATTTGATAGCTTCGATACAGGAATTATTTGTTTGCATACATTTATGCAAACAAGCATATACATACATATACACATATGTACAGGACTGACAATGTCAATGTGTGCGTGTTTGTTAAACACTAAATTTTTATTGGCAAAAACACTTCTGAATCGTAAAGAAAAAATAAAATGGCCTCTCTCTTTCTGCTCTCTCTCTCTCTCTCTCTCTCTCTTTTGAATGAAATGAGTCAAGTGGCTGCAACGAGAAGGGTTTTCGAGAGTGATTTAATAATTCAACCACGACTATTTAGTTTACATTTCCGCAAAATGCTTTCGTGTTAACGCCTTGAATGCAATAAATTAACCAGTGTGGCCAATGTTAACCGCAAAATATGTATTTGGCCAGAGCCAGGAATGCCATAGAATTGTAGGGATCAGGATCAGGACAGGTCAAAATGTTACATACGCATGATATATGTACATATGTATGTATGTATGTATGTACACGCATGAACCATAGGCAAACATGTAGCGGAGCAAACCAAAAACCAAATCCCTTAATGTTAACGCATAAATATTTCATTTTATTACACAACCTCAAACAAGGGTTCACAAGGCAAAACGCGGCATCAAAAATGTTTTAGCATAAATTATTGGGCCCAGAAACTACTACAAGTAGTACGAGTATTTTATCCATTTAATATGCAAGTAATATATGATCCAGAAGCATACTACTCGTTGTTTATAAGAATTCATTACCAAGTAAGCTCATATGAATGTATTTAATACACACTTCATATAACTTTGATTTTATTTCGAATTCGAAACGAGCTAAATCATTGAATAGAGTGAGAATAAACTCAAAAAATATAAATAAAAGATAGATACATATAATATAAAATAGATAGACTGATACATAGATACATAGATAGAGTGATAAATAGAGAATATGCTAAAGAAATATACATACATACATACATATATAGATGGACAAAGAGGCTTATACACACATACATGTGTACATAAATACAGTTGGATAGGTTATGGACGAACAACCAATAAAAATATACAGAAGAGCGTACAACGGCTGCACATTCACAATAGCACTAAACCAATGTTTATTTCGCGCTGAATAACTTGAGAGATAGATAAAAAGTTACATAGACTAAAATATAGGTTAAAAAATATAGATAAAATGATTTAACAATCATATGATTTGCAAAATGATGAACTGACTTTAAGCTCTAATCACAGCCCTGAAAGAGGAACTAAGGCTGCAGTGCAATAACATTTTATGAAACAATCGGAATTATTTTTATTGACAAGAATACATTTGAAAACATAACTAAAGTTAAGTTTAAACTTTAGTAGAATCAATCAAGAAGGTAATCCATCTATTCATAATGCACGAGTAGTAAAGTCATTTATTTCGAGTCACGAATTGTGACCATATTCTCCATATCTTAACGTAATTGAAATAACTTGGGAATGGCTTAAACGAAAAGTATACGTAGAAGGAAAGAAGTACTACAAGACGTACAAGTACAAGGAAATGCCAACTGCAGCAATTAAAGTTGCATGGAGCCAGATTTCGTTGAAATACATGAGGGACTCCATGTAAAATTCTATGATGGATGGGATATTTTAGGTTATTACTCAAAATGGAAGCAGTACTTAGTACTGAAATTATTTTCTATTTTCTTATATTAAGTTAAATATTTACATTAAAGTGGAAAATACTTAAGTTTTGTTCCAAAAATAAGTATAATTTTAAGTTAGTTTTCTTTTTAGTAAGTTTTATTTTAAGAAGCTTAAAAAATTAATTTCGTTAAATTATTGTACAATAAATAAGAGATATTTTTGTATACCATCTTTTCTTCAATCATTTCCAAAGTTAAAGTTAAAGTTAAACAAGTTTTAATAAAGTGAAATTTCGATAAATAAATCGATAAATCGAAGCTTGCCAATCATTTTAATTTAAATAATTAATCGATATTAATAGATGGTGACTGTAGCAACTTATCAAACAACTTTGCTGTCACGCTGATATAATTAAGATAGACGCCATTAAATGCACTTTACTAACAATATATTAATTATTATTTCTTGATTAAAGATTATTGCCAATTGAAAAAAAAAAGTTGCAGATGCATTCTGAAATAGTTTTCCAATTATTTCTTAAAATCCATTTTATTGATTCTGTATATAAAATGAATTCGAATATTATTCCTTTCATATAAAAGTTTGAACTGCATTAATTGAATATTGTAAGATGGATATATTGACCATTTTGTAGTTTGCAGTGTAAACAAGTTTAAGACGTTTACTCAAAAGTTGACAGACCGTAAGTCAAACGATGTTACAGTTTAGTAAATGTCGTAATACGAGTACCATTAGCCAGTATCCTCGGTTAAAAAAAAAAAGAAGAAAAAGTTAGTCAGCTTCCTTAACAACTTTTCATATTCCCTTATTTTCTGACCGGCTGCTGTTCGCTATTTATTGAAAAAAATGCTATTCAATTGCCTTGTTAGCATTCTGACTCAGTACGAAAGCATAAGCAACATGGCCAGATGCCAGCAGAGTTGCCAAGAGTGCGACTGACTGTGACACAAGTGCTTCAGGCTTCTACTGACTGGCCCCCTTTGGTTCAATGGGAGCACTTCAAGAGAACTATTCCCTGACCTTTTTCCTATATTTTTTTCTTCTTTAATTTTTTTTTTTTTTTTCATTTTTCAAAGAGTGTGTAAGTATTTTATTTTTTATTTTGTGCTAACTTGGCTAGCAAATGCGAAAAAGGAAAGTGCAAAATTGGCACACCAGGCGACAACCCTATGCAATAGCAACACTGATCTCTGAAACATTGACTTAAGTATTGAAAGGAAGGAGTATGAACGTTTTGGGATTGGTATACTTAGTAGTAAAAGTAGTAAAGGCGGCATCGGCGCTATTGTGAACGGCAATGTGATTGTTGATGTAGATTTAGTGGAAAAATGCCATAATGTTACAACAAAAACAACAACAGCAACAACAACAAACAAGTAAAGAACAAACTGCGTAAAAGTTTTAAGTGCTTTCGAACATTTTGACAAGTTGACTATTTGTTGTTGTGAATGGTACCAATAATGTTCCAAAGTAAACTTATTTTCCTGACATAATCAATGAAAATAACGTGAATGGCCATCAGTCGATGTCGACATCTCGCAAGATGGGACGAGAGACCTGATATTACCAAAAAAAAATGAAATTCACTTTTTGTTTTACAGTCAGTTCTATTTTGTTCTCTCTATTATACCCTAACCGCCAAAGGCCATAGAAAGTTTTATATATATAAAAAAAAAAAACAGTTCAGTGAACTTTTGCCAAAAAATAATCAACAACAAAAAAAAACAAAAATTTTTAGTATTTTTCTAGCCAAATAAATGCGAAGTTGATTGACACTTGAACTCATTTATACTTTATGTATTTAATGTCGCTAATATATATCGAATGTAAGGTATCAAAAGATTCTCGGTGTTCCTTGGCTTTGACTTTTCACAAATTTTACACAAATATTTCAACGTTCAACGTTCTCTAAAACTCAAAAGTTTTCCTGGTACATTTTGACAGCAATAAAGAGCAAATATTGCACGCGAATGGCAAAAACTCTTTACAAGTACCTGCCCACACACACACACACACACACCAACACAGTCATACCAACCAGTGTTGCCAACTTATTTTCGAAATACATATATGCAAAGCATTCCGTAATGTTACTTATAATAGGATTATTAAAAATGCTTTTTTTTTTAGAATTATTTTTAAATATAAATAAGCAGTTTTTAAATTAGAAAATAAAAAATAAATTCGAAAATTGCAAACGGATCAAAATTCAATCAATAATAATTATGATTATTTACTTAAAAGACAACTAACAAGGATTAAAACTAATCTAACTAAATGATTAAACCTTAAAAGGACTTCGGTTTGCGAACAAAATTGAGTTATTTCTTTCATTTAACTGCTGATTTTAATATATATTTTTACAAATTATGAATATCTTCTTCGTCAATTAACTCTGTTAAATTATGTTCAAAGGATAAAAAACTATTAAGTCTTTGTAATTAACTAATGTTCTTGACATTAAAAAATTGGTCTTCGTTTATACGAAAATCTCTATTTGCCAAAAAAAAAAAGTTGTGTTTATTCCCTTCAACTGTCCCAGCCATTCAAATTTTGTTTTTCTTGGCAACAATAATATATATATACAAAAGAAGTTTTTAAAAAAAAAAAGTTAAATTAATCATATAAAAATTTATATTCTCTGGGCTTATATTGTATATCTGAATATATTTTTATATCTCAAGCTTGATGGTACTATGCACATTTTATAGCAAAATTTTATTAAATTTGCGAAATATAAACAATAAAGTTGGCAGCACATTTGCCAAATATAAATAGCTAAGTTGGCAGCACTAATGCCAACACCTCGACTCGTATACATTGGCACACACAAACACATAAAGAGATGTCGATGTCAGTAGCAGTTGCTGCATTCTGAGCAAACATAGTGTACAACAAAACACATGAAAGTTGTGTGAAATGGCTTCCTATGGGAATGTTTACATCTGGAATGAATTTGCAAACTCTGACAGTTGCTTGCGTTTTCTGTCAGTCAGCGAGTAAACGTCAATGTCAAAACGACCAAACGACGGACATCTCGAAAGAGAGAGAGAGAAGGTGAATGAAAAAACGAGAGACATTGAGACAGGTATTTATTTGCTCGAGCTTCCGACATTTCGTCTCGTTTATTTAATCGTGAACCATTCGACAAGTTGAAGTGTGCGATTAATTTAAAACTTGCCAATTTACCCATTTCTCATGTCTACTTTATATACTCGTAGATATTATTGTATATAAATATGACTATATATGTATATGGATGGGTAATGTGTCAGGCTTAAATCCAAATGGGAAAAAAAGGGTGCTGCCGGGTCAATGTCAAGAGCTGTCGCTTCAAAACCAAATCCATCCAATAAAGTGTGAAAGATTTTATCACGTCTAAAATCCATTAAGTGGCCGTGTGACCACCAGCACCAAATTCATAAGACGCATTTACAACGAGAAACTCCCTTTTTTGGCTAAAAACTGCCCCCAGCTGCCAATAACTATGGATATACATAGATGTATACTATATATGTATATAGAGTAGTTGTTGGCCCGTAGACATTTGAATTTCGATTACTGCCAATGGGCTTAATATGGGCAACTCATCTTGGCCGGTAATCGATTGCCTCATAATCGTTACCATCAACATAATGATTGACATAACCATAATCCGAAACCACAACCAACCCATTCCCAAACCGAATCTTAAACGCGAACACATCGTCGTCGTCGTAGTCAAGCAATTTCATTTATTTGACCACAAAACGCGATGACTTTGCCAAGGAGCTTAGCAAATGGATGCTGCTAACAATCAGCTGGCATAATATCCTGACATGACCGCTCTCTCTTTAGACAGGTGCATATAGAATTTTCTATCCATTTATTTACGTTTATTTTCTAATATAAAACCAGTAAGCTTTAAATACAAATGGCTGAAATGCATATTTGATATTGCAGCTTTTTTTGGTTATAAATTGTTTTAGTTCAATTTGAGTCTGGAACTAATCAAGATAGAGTTTAAAGTTCATTTTGTGTAAAGGCTCGATGATATTTTATTACCACAAACTAAAATACTTTAGTTTTTAGTTCGTTTTCAAGGGTTTGCACTGGAACGAGACAAACCAAAATTATTTGATTTCTTTTAACACTTAAGTTGCTATGCGAGTCATAGATTGAACGATTAGCTTTTGATAGTTCAATTGATAACTATTAAATATATACTACTTAATCATAATTGTTATTGACATGTCTCCCCATTGACACAATATGTATTCCTATGTTTGTAAATACATTTATTATCATGAATATGCGCATAAATTTGTTGCTCATTTCGTACATACATATATTTGGTAGAATGGCAATAATACGAAAACATTCTATCCAATACACTCAGTCATTGGATAGAAAATCTTTATAGTCATGTCCGGCAATTGGATTCGATTTGGTTTTTGTTTGTCTGTTGGGGCATACATAGGTTGCTTGCAACAAGGACGTTGACTAAGCACTGTCTGTAACCCATAACAAACATAACAAACTAATTAGGTTGCTTCAATAATAGAACCACTCTATAATACAGATAGGTAGCTACTACTATTCGCCGTACACGTAGTACTACTACTGTACGGCGGACAGGTGTAGATGCTCTGGTAGCATTTGGACGCGCGCGCTAAACGAGCTCGTGTTTGCTCCTGCATAATAATCAGATGAAGAACTAAGCGATTTGCTCGCATTGTAGCTCTTGGGGATTGTTGAATTGCGGGTTTGCTTTGGGTGTTATGGGGGACAAATAAAAGGAAAAAGGGCATTCAGGTGCAAAATGTGTGGAACTAAGAGGTGGTTAGTGCTGTACAGTAGTATGAAGAGATTCGCTGAGCACGTATTAAATCCAATGAGGTCGCATTCATTGGCCAAATTGATTCAATTCCGTAGCAAAACTTGTTGGAGATTTCATATACTAGAGACACTCTCTATAGAACGGATGCAACTGAGCAATTCAGTTTAATTTAGTAGTAGTATTAGTTGAGAGTATATCGCTTAACATTTCTATAATTATACTAGAAGTCTTAGTACTATTAAACAGTTGTTGTTAAGGTCAATAAGAACATGTTGCTAAGATTTTCTATACGAAATTAGCTACAATTATGTACTTATCAGTTGTATACTGGTATCGATGTGTGTACTATACTATATGCTCACATGCCACAATCCATTTAATTTATTTGCAGCATTGTTCTTAGAATTTCAAATGCCAATTAGTTCCAATTAGCGCTAATTGCAGTATGATGGACAAGATTATAAAGGATTTTCATTGAACAGCAATAGAATAAAAAACTTTGCTAAGAGCAAAAAAAAAATGAAAGAAAAGTTACATTATCATTGTGGAATATAGCTAAAATTTATAGCATTAATCACTGACTGAGAAATAATTTATATCTGTCTATTAGCTTGCATCCATCCCTTCCTCTTCCCTTTATGCATTTTCTTCTGGAAGAAAAAACAATCATTAGCTTTTGTGTCATGCTGCTCTGTTGCATACGAGAAAAAAAGCTTTTCGCATAAAAATCAGATAAGTTGACAAAGTTATGAAAGAAAAACTGAAATGCTCTTAAAAAAAGTTTTCACTTAACATATAAAAAATTTATTTCATCCGATTTTTTGGGAATGTCATCCTACAACATATAAATTTTCACCTGTCAAGCAAATGCTAATAATTCACAGTGCAGATAATGACTATCGATATATTTGTATAACTATCGATATTATTGAGTAAGCTGAATGACTATCTGGCAGCCCTATGTATTGTATTTCGCATCTGCAGACATACATATATGTCGCAGTTTCATTTAACAGAATATGTTAACTAGATTATAAGAGAATGTTAGATTTTAAGAGAATGATAATAAATAAAAGAGAATATGTTAACGATCTGTTACTAAGAGCAAAGAGTAAGAAATACCTAGAGTGGCAAATTCTCACATTTTTCTCTGTTAACTCACAGTAGAACCAAATTGGCGCACATCGCTCTGTTAAGTCGAAACCCGAGAGCGGAGGGAGAGAGAATTTTGCTTCGGCTGACTACCGAATTGAAAAAAATATTGCTTCGGCAGGAGAATAAGAGCTTCGACAAAGTAAATTGTGTGAACTCGGCTGACTTAGTGCTTGCCCGATGTTACCCGAAAAAAAGTGTGGCAATTAAAACTCCAGTTAACAGTGCGAGGGAATCTTCTGCTCTATGCTAAGAGGGCAGTGAAACTCAAATGAGCAAAGCGCTTGGTGTAGTTCTAGGTAAGGACGATGCAATAGTTAAGCGGGATTGTAATAGAGAAGAAAAAGAGTTGCAAGTCGAGGGCTGGTCAGTCAGACGAGTATGAACACGCAAAGCAGTAGAACACACCAGCAACTTACTAGTGCCACAATAACAGAAGCAATCATGGAAAGAAATTATGAACGATCCTTGACTCCAACACTACTCATTCCGATATATACATATATTATGCCAACAGCAGATATTCATATGTTTCTTAGCTTTTACTTAACACAACTTGTAATTTCATTGTTAGTTTCTTTAACTCTAATCTCATAATAACAAATATAATAAGCTTTCAGCTTTTATTGCGTTTCCTCTGAAATTCTTGTAGTGCTTTATCAATTAATTAATTATAATTAGCGTCAAAAGTGAATTCCTGCTTCTGAGTGAAATGATTAAAACAATGAAAACAGAAAACTGAAAGAGAACAATACCTTAATAATACCTTATAAACATTTATTCATAACTTCAAAAGAGTATTGTTCTGCAATCCAATAGAGAACAAATCATTTAATTCCATTGTATTAGCCAGACAGCTAAAATATTTTGTACCAAAAAACAATGCAAAACTTGGCAAAAATATTTAAGTTTTCTAAGAATAATTCAAAATTTACAATGCTATGAAAATGATATCAATTATATTGTTTGTTTAGAATTAATGTAAAACTTTAAATGTATTTATTCAAAACTTTAGCTAATAATTTAAGATAAAGCTTTGAATTTATTTAAAATTGTTTTTTAGTTAGATTGCACAACTCACCACTTTCTTCTACTATTTTCTTTTGATTTTATTTTTTTTTTTTAGCAATTTCACACGTCGACGAATGAACGAAAAATGGGAGAGAGATAGAAAGAGAATAAGACAAAACTGAATTTAATTTATACGCCTTGCCAAAACACATTTCTGGCATAATGTTTGAGCTGGAGGTTTTTTGGGCCCAGGATATTTGTCGGCATTGTTGATGTCCGTGTCTATGTCCGAGCCAAGAATTCGAACCAGAAAACAATTCACCAACCTGGCTGTACGCTTTGTTTTAGTACGGACAAATACACTCACTCATACTACCATTGTACTACATACATACATACACAAGCTCTAACAAATATTCACAAAGAGAGCAAGCCAAAGCGAATCGGAAATGAAATTTTCGATATGTGGATTTTGGGGCGCACATCGATAAAGATTTATGGGCGTGTGTCCCAAACTGAAAAGCCTTCATAGTGGGTGCTACCATAAAAATAGACATATGAGCTTAAGCTTGCCTTTATATATGTACATATACTATGTGTGTGTGTGTGTGTGTAGGGGCGTGGCTGGAACAAAAAAAAATGTACAAATGACATTACGATTCTAAGAATTATTTACGTATTTAAAGAAGTAAAAACAATCCGATTGAGACAACATCAATATGCTTAACATATACATATGTATCTATAGATAATTAGGAACTTGTATACAATATTTCTTTAAGTGACATGTCTGTGTGTGTATGAGTTGTTATCGAAATTAAAATAATTTTT